>SAYR01070355.1:2351231-2379411 GCA_004382745.1 Argopecten irradians irradians
ATAAGTCCTTTCCGTCTCACTTCTTGTAAGTCCTTCCCCCTCACTCCTTATAAGTCCTTTCCCTCTCACTTCTTGTAAGTCCTTCCCCCTCACTCCTTATAAGTCCTTCCCCTCTTACTTCTTGTAAGCTCTTCACTCCTCATTCCTTATAAGTCCTTCCCCTCTGACTCCTTATAAGTCCTTCCCGTCTCACTCCTTATAAATCCTTCCCCTCTCAACCCTTATAAGTCTTTCTCCTCTCTCACCCCTTTTAAGTCCTACCCCACTCACCCCTTATAAGACCTTCCCCTGTCATCCCTTATAAGTGTCCCATGCTATTTCTATATTGATCTAAATAAATTGTCACTGTAACACTCCACAGTTGTGTGTTGATGTATCATCAGACTCAAAATCTGGTAGAGATGATGAATTAAAACCTGATTAGCGGCAATTTGATGTATGATTCAGTTTCTGTTTTGTTGCCATGTAATCATTATCAGGGATAAACAGTTCTTTTGATTTTATAGAGGAATTTATTTGTCAAGGAAACAGAAATATTTCAATTGCGTGGATTTATGTGCCCTTTGTTCATTACAATTTTCCTAAAAAAGATTTATTTGTTATTTTCGCATTTTTATTAGGATGTTGCCTTGCAAATGATTCTGAGTGCTTGTGTAACAAAGGAATGTTGTAATTATATAGAAAATATTATTATTATCAATATGAAGTTCACATAACCATGGTAAAACTTAATGTGATTTGAGTATGCAGTCGGTACCCGTCTGTAAAAATCCCCAAGGTTATACAAACAAAAAATAGTCTTAAAGAGCCAAGTCGCCTTTATACACAGGTCAAAAGTGTTATAACTGACCTGTAGAAAGTCTTCTTTTTAATATTTAATAAACATCTATTTCTAAAATCTGTAAAAAAAATTAGAACTGAAATTTTTGTCCAGTTAATTAACAGAATTGTTTGAACTGTTTGATTATATTGATAAAATTGATGGTTGTTTTGTAGGAGTGACCACCTGAAGAGTCATCTCAAAACGCACGAGAATGGAAAGCCTTTCCAGTGTACCATCTGTAACCGTGGTTACCAGACAGCCGCAGGGCTTACCTCTCATGTAATGACCCATAAGAAGGGTAGCGAGCTAAACATCTCGGATGTACAATGCCATATCTGTAAGGAAGTGTTTAGCTCCCTAGCTGAGGTCCAGTCCCACATGTCAGTCCACCGAGAGGAAAACGTAACAGGAAAGTCCACAGTCCAGTGTCCTTATTGTGGTGACATAAGTCCCAGCCAGGATGCCCTCAAACTCCATGTGGAACAGATGCATATGGCTGACCAACTGACCAGCTGCCCTATCTGTCAGAAGTCATGTCTGAGTACCGACGAACTTGTGCATCACATGACTACCCACGACCTATTGGCTGTTGACCGAATCCCGACAGATGACCATGACCTGTCGACCTCCACCACTGGGGTAACGTCTAATCACACCTTAAGTAGCCAGCCCCTGGTCAGTGAGATGCTTGTGTGTCCGTACTGCTTCAGTAGTGATTATGATTCCCTGGAGATCCTCGAGATACACATGCAGAGTGTGCACTCAGTAAAGCCCACAGAAGTATATACATGTAACTACTGTAATGCCCCCTACCAGAATCTCTATAGTCTGCATGAACACATGCGGGCAGTCCACCAGAACCAACCCTGCATGGACATCAAGTACCCATGCACCCACTGCTCACGCCAGTTCTCCAGTATAGAGAACCTACAACAACACAAGAAGCTCATCCATTACTATGAGCGGCGGGAGAGGAGGGAGTCTAGTGACTCGCTCTACTGCATCATGTGTTCTATGTCATTCCAGTCAGCAGGTGCACTTCAGGAGCATATGTCAATGATGCATCACTCCTCACCAAAGTCTGAACCTAAGTATTCCAACACAAAGTCTCACTCAAGTTCCACTGGCAGCAAGCGGCGTTCTTCGCTGATGAACCATGGATCTGATACTGGATATCACAAGCAGTCAGAGAATGACAAATCCTTTAACAGACGAGGTATAAACATGCCAATCCGCTTCAGCTCATCACCAGATCCTCATAAAGACCGGATGCCAACATCGTCCCCTTTCCAGGAACAAATAACATGTGACCACTGTAATGCTACATTCCATGACAGGAAGAATTTCCAGGCACACATCAAACTGCACCTGGAGAGCATTACTGGAGGACAGTACTGCTGTAAACTGTGTAAGCAGCAGTTCCCCACTGAGGACCAGCTGGAGAAGCATAGCTCCACTCACTATCTCAGTATGACAACAGAGTACGGCTGCACCAGCTGCGTCAAGTTCTTCTCCAAGCCGGACGAACTGCAGAAACACCTGATGGATATACATGCCCATCATCTGTACAGGTAATTGTCACTAGGGAAAGTCTGAAGTTCCTTTCTGAAAAAAGCATGCGTCTTCAATTTGAAATAATTTATTGGCAATGTTTAAGTGATTAGACATCAACGATTGTTTATACAGGTCTTTACCCTGTAAGTTTTGGTCCCTCTTTTAGGATACCTAAAATATTCTTATACAAGTAGCTAAAGTTTACAATTTATACATGATTTATATAATGCATAATATGTTGTACATACCTGGTATTATCTGTGTAATTGACCTTGACCTTGATCTGTTGTATCTCTGTGTAGTTGACCTTGAACTTGATTTGTTGTAGCTCTGTGAAATTGATCTTGATCTGTGGTAGCTCTGTGTAATTGACCTTGACCTTGATCTGTTGTAGCTCTGTGTTATTGACCTTGACCTTGATCTGATGTAGCTCTGTGAAATAGACCATGACAATGATCTATTGTAGCTCTTAGTAATCAACCTTGACCTTGATCTGTTGTAGCCCTGTGAAATTGACCTTGACATTGATCTGTTGTAGCTCTGTAATTAACCTTGACCTTGATCTGTTATAGCTCTGTGTAATTGACTTTGACCTTCATCTTTTGTAGATGTTCTCTGTGTAAGGAGATCTTTGACTCCAAAGTCAATGTACAGGTTCACTTTGCCATTAAACACAGTAATGAGTGTAAGCTGTATAAATGTACCAAGTGTGACTCAGTGTTCAGGTCGGAGATGGAGTGGCAGGTTCATGTCCGAGTGAACCATCTACATGTGGCTAAACCTTACAGGTAAGTGTATGATCTATACTCTATTAATTAATATAAACATCCTCTTCTCCTGTAGAGCCTACTTCATCAACATCCTTATTCTTGCATGTTCTATAAGCTTTTTATTCAACCACCATTTCATGATAGGGCATTCATTCTTATTGTTGTGTGTCCGGTCCAGACCTATCCTGTCCTGTCCAGACATCTGGAGACAGGAAAATTGATATAATTGGACATTTCTAGTTGTAATTGTACATAGTGTAACAGTTGTTTTTCTTTCTTTTAAGAAACCAAAATTTATGACTGCTTATGACCCTTTACTGACCTTTGTTGACCTTTGTTAACCTTTCGCTGACCTTTTGTTACAGGTGTCTCTTCTGTAAAGAGAGCTTCTCCTCAGAGATGGACCTGCAATGTCACCTGACTACACACAACAAGCCGTTTAGGTGCCCCATGTGTGATGAATCCTTCCATGTGGAGTACCTTCTAGACAAACACATGCAGAATATCCACGGCAATCCCACAGATAAAGGGATCCCCCCACCTCCCCCTCAGATGTCTCCAGTCAAGATCAAGGTGGAGCGTGATGTGGATACTCCAGGGTTTAATGACCGCACACCTCCCCACCCTAGTCCGAGGTTCTCCCCAAAGAACCTTAATGGTCCTGGGATTTGGAAGAGCTCGGAGCTGCTACACACCTGTAATATCTGTGACATGAAATTTGAGCAACAGGCCTTGTTACAAGCTCACAAAGCTGTGGACCACGGCCTCTCCGCTAAAAAGTCAAGTACATCCAGTGCGTCTGTCAGTCCTGATCAAACCTCTGTGATGAAATCTGAGCCAGAACACCAACCAATCAGAAAGCCAGTCTTTCCGGCAGCTCCTGTACCATCTCTGGCATCTGTGGTTCCTACTGTTCCTGCTGTTTCCATGGCATCAGTGGCATCCATCACCTCGACAGCCATGTCGTTACAGGAGCGCCTACAGGCAGATGCTCCTGTACCACCTCCCACTAATAGTCACTCCCCAGTAGCCTTCAAATCCATGTCACTTCCTGTTGTCGTCATCAGCGAGAAGCTCAGCTTGGCCTGTATGTATTGCAGCCAGACCTTCAAGAGTAGAGGTGACCTGGACAAACACATGAAGATCCACCAGAATAATGGCAGCCAGAAGTGCAACATCTGTGATCAGGTATTCCCCACCTCCAGCATACTGGCAGAGCACAAGCTCACCCACTGCAAGATCGTACAAGGAAATAGTTGTGTGCTTTGTAAAATCCCTCTGAAAAACGAAGACCAGTTTTATGTGCACACGCAGGAGCATGGATTCCAGGGTACGTTCATGCAATGTCTCATATGTCGTCAGACACTGGCGTCTATGGTGGAACTGCAGATGCATGGTAAACATCATTTCCAGGTGAAGTCCAGCTTCTATACATGCTGTGTCTGCCTAAAGACATTCAACTCCAAAGAGAATCTGGTGTCTAAAATGAATAGCAGTGGTAGGACTTATTATGTGTGTAAACCTTGTTACCATGGCGAACATTCTGAGTATGTATGTTCTGAGTGTGGAGCAAGTTTCCCGACAAATGGGGAGCTTGACACCCACATCGGCACACACAAGAAAAGTTACCAGTGTATAAAATGTCAGGAGTCATTCAACAGTGAATATGAGATTCAATTACATGTAGCTACGCACATGATGACAGAGGGTAATGTTCACGATTGTAAGCTTTGCTCACGAACTTTTGAGTCTCCAGCCAAGCTACAGTGTCACCTTATAGACCACACCTACAGAAATTCAGAATTCAGGTGCAGCGTTTGTTGTAAGATATTCGCTAGTGCAGTCGAGATACAAAGTCACGCTGTAGAGCATGGACCAGGTGCTAGGAGATACGGATGTAGCCAGTGCAACCAGAAGTTCTTCTTTAGTGCCGAACTGGAGAACCATGCATTCATGCACACCGCCAGGGAAAACTCTACATCACTGAACTCAGATCTTACCTGTACTGAATGCAACAAGACATTCTCTAACAGTGTTAATCTGAACAACCATAAAAAGATCCATGAACATAATGAAAACAGCTTCAAGTGTACATTGTGTTCAGAGGCTTTCCATAGTATGGGAGCTCTACAGGGGCACTTCTATTCCCGCCACTCAGAACTCGACAAACAGACGTACAGGTGCCAAGAGTGTGACAAGGAATTTCCCTCGCTTAGTAACCTACAGAGTCACCTGAGAATTCACAGACTAGGTGAGTTACGTAGTCAAAGTAACATAACGTGTGTGATTAGAATTGTCCAGTATTAAAAAAAAAAGAAGAAGATGATGAAAACAAAACTTCAGATGCATAGACAGGTAATATTAACATTGAATTATAAATACATAAATTCATGAATAAATGAAGGGGGAGACAACCTCCATCTTTTGAAATTGCTCTATCTGGCAATATATCTTGTGGCACAATGTATATCTTCTAATTCAATTGAAAGTTTGAATCTACATCATGATGAAGTCAGTCAAAATGATAAGATTCTTCTACATGAGTTAATTATATATCCTTTGAATGTCTTATCAGGTAAGGAAAATCGCAAGACCCACTTGCGTCCCCATCCTGGGGGAAAGCCGTTCCTGTGCCCAGTATGTGGGAAGTCGTTTGCCAGAAAAATTCAGATCAAGGAACACATGAGGGTGCATTTTGCACAGGTAATCAATACATTTAGGGATAATCGATTATTGAATTCATTGTTGAATGATCTTCTGAATCTTGCATATAATGTCAGATATGATCTGTCGAATCTAATATTGATCTAATTCACCCCTGAAGACACATTTAGGCTCTTCTAAATCAAGGATTTGACCAGTCCATTATAAAATTTCAGGGGTGATTAAGTTAATGTACAAATTTTAATTGATCCCTGTGTAATGTATTTAAGGTTTCATTTAAAATAATGTGGGGGAAGTCGTTTGATATCTAATCTTCTCTACTAATGATTTACCTTCTGTCTTCAGGATTCTAGCCAGCTGGCGGACATGCACAGCTTCCTTGACATGGACATGAACAGTGACTCTGCCAGTATCACCAGCGAGGACAACGGTCATGACCCAGCCTCGGACGTGTCATTTACAGAACAAGATGGTGGACTACCGGGAGACAACAACAACACATCTCTCACATCTAACGATGTAAACAACCATGTCGACGGAGGGAGGCAAAAGGAACAGTCGGCTGTTTACTAATGAAATTATATTTGTTTTGAAAAGTGAGCTATTGTTTCAAGTCTGAGAGATGTAGGAGAGATTAATTCAAATCATTAAATGAATATCTTGTTATTGTATCTAGACTTATTTTCAAAGTATTTTAAGACTAATTAGTGATGTTGGTATCTGCTATCTACAGTTGAACTGTAGATTGTTGTAGCATTTTAATGTCAAATGTGTGTTATCTGGAAATACTCACACACAGACCATGTTGATAATGTTGTTGTGGTTCAGGATTTGTAAAATGTTTGTTCAAGAATTGTAAAGAACAATTACTATATGTTATCTTTTATTATTTGATTGCTTATTTTTGACAAATCTTTAGCTGTTACATGCTATTTATAGGTTTTATGATTTTCTACTCTTTTTATATTTTAGAAATATTGAGATTTCACTGCATACACATGATAGCTGACCTTGTATTTTATATAAAACCTTGTAGATCATCTAAAGAAAAAAAAAGTGCTCATAACGTACATACATTCCACATACAGGTATTAGAGTGTGATTTTAATATACACATTATACACCTGTAGATAATTTACAACATTACAAGAAGTATCATTACAAGTTACACCTTTATACCCATGTCTGGTGTTACATATTACAGTGTTACCTCCCTTGGGAGTAGGTATCGATTGTGACATCATTATTTTATAAGCAAATTTGTGTGATTCTTTCTGAAAATTATGACATTACAAAGACATGACATCACAATCAATACATACTCACAAGGGCAGATAATTTTGTTATATGCAAATACAGATGTTTTTATTTTTACTTGTTAGTCCCAAAGATCCTCTTTAATGTAAGTGTTTGTAAGTTCAGACTTCGCTTAAAGTGCAAAAAAAAACCCTGAAATAAAGAACTACTTCTGGAATGAGAATACTAGAACAGATCTAAGAATATGTACTTTTATGCTACCTATGATTTTAGTGATATCTTAATTAAATGTTTTAAAATTAATTTCTATTTAAATGTCTGGTAAGCTTGCAAGTCAATTTAGATCTAGTTTTGTCCTTCTTTGCTGCCAATATTTTAAATGAGAATTATTTCTCTTTCTTGTTTAGTCTCTACAGAGTTGTCTTCTCTTGTAATGCGGTATTGATTGTGATATTATCCTTTTAAAATCAGCCATTACTTGCTGACAAGAACAGATAACTCTGTATAAAGAATACAGTTAAGAATATGAACCATATTCAAAACAATAAGCAGCCCATGGTACTTCAAATTTTGTGGAAAAAATGAAGGAGGGTTTTAATGGGGCAACAAAGATGTAGACCTTTCACCAAATTATGGCACATAGTAGTCCAAAAATCAAACCGGAAAAAAAAGAGAACAGAAATTATTATGGTATTCATGTTTTTAGTCTGTTCTTCAAAGTATTTCAATTCAACTCCAAAATATAGACAGTAGTGCTTATAGGCTCAAATAGGATTTGTGCTCACTGGCTAGTTAATAGAGGATCTTTAAATTTTCTTTATCTTATCATACCAAATAATATAAACGTTCTGGCTCATAAAATCATTTTGAATCACCATAATTCTTATGTTTTTTAATCAGTGATACTTTAGTCTTGTAGTTTTTGGCAATCCTGTTAAGTGCTTTACCTGTTACATAGTATATGCTGATAGAGCATTTTGATTTTTTTTAACCTTACAAGTTGTTTTTGTATGGTGTTATTGCTGAAGTATTGTTTCAAAACAATTCATTTATAATAAAATATCAATAAAGATGCACAATCTGTTTTATTTGTTTATTTTCTCTATTGTAGCTATCAAAAGTAATCTAAGGGGAATAACTCTAACTGAGCGGACACATCAAGCAATATGCTACACTTTTTCAGACTTTAGACAAACTTTAAGCTAACTTGTTCATGTTTTGCCAATCATCATATCAAAACTAGTTTTCCCATATACCTAATCCACCGCGAATAAGACCCGTTCCCCACCTATTCTGACACATTTCCTGACTTAAGGAGGGATGTATGAAAATAAGACCCCCACCTTTTTTCCCTTACTGGATTGCGGATTTGAGCAATGGAGTAATTAAAGTGAATAGTCGGGCAAAGAAAACCAGTCTAAATGCGTTGATAGGCCTTCCAAAAGTTCTCACATATTAATACGACGGCCAAGTTCTGCTTACTTTTCCCAGTTCTGACCATTGAAATAAAGAAAAGTTGAAAGCGAGGCTGCGTGGAAATGTAACCACGCGCACGGACATAGTCAGCCGGGAGGACGTTTTAGGATTCCTATTCTTTAAACTAATTTCTTTGTACGCAGACAGATTTTCACGAGAGATTTTATTTTTCTATTTCATAAGAAATTATACTGGATACATTAACACCATTTTTACCGACTTAAGTCATCCTTGTCCGACTGTTCACTTTAAAATGTGACCAAAATAATTATGCACGCATCCGGGACTGTTTTTCGTTTGTTTTATCGGCTAAGCAAAAATAACGTTACGGTAGTATTTATCATTTAATTATCCCCCGTCCAATGAAGTTGGCGGGGGATATACAAATGGGTTCCGTCCGTCCGTCCGGCCGTACGAATGGTTTCCGGAGCATAACTCTAAAACCAGTAGAGATATTTCCACGAAACTTCATAGACACATTCTTTTTATGGTCTATAGTCTAATATAAATGTCAAGGCTGTATACCTGATTCAACAATTGCAGCCCCGTTCTACTTGAATTATACACCATCTTTCTTTAGCTTAACTTCCTTTTTCCTGTTTTTTTCATACACATAAGTCTCCACAATCAAACTTACTTCAGCTTTGATATCTCCATTGGCGGGGGATCTGAATGACTATGTCCTTGTTTAAAGTGTACACGGAATGGTTTGGTATATAAGGCTTGATACATGCGTCATTGGATGAAATTTAGAGTGGCGAAAGTACGAGTTTCAGAGCGAATACGGTATTAGAGATAATACGCCGTTTCTCTAGAACACACCTGAAGTCCCAAGCCATTGACCCCGATTCGGGACCCCTGACCTGTGACGTCACGAGGACAACGGGATCGAATCACTCGCATAAGTTAGAGTGACAATTTTCGGTGACTGCCATCTAATATAAACTACCTGTTTGTAAATATCGATTTTGAAGACTCAAATACCTGTATACATGTCCGATATATGTTTAATTTTATCCTCAATCAAAGATAGAGATTGGAATACGCTTGGAAATAGAGATTTATACCATACATATATATTGATGTACCTGTCGTAGATAAATGAACATTTCTGTGCGATTACTGCATAATTATACACAATAAAATGTACATAATAATCCACGTACCTCGTATATCCGCGTTGTTTGGAACCACATATACATGTACACGAATATTATACATGTCTATCAAGGACGTATATATATATTCTTGATAATTTCATCCAAAACCCTCCATAATGGGTTGTTGCACTGATACGTGGAGGTGTGCCATTGGTACATTTTACTGTAAAACATGTTATATTGGTAAACGGTTAAACTTTACTGGCAAACCGGTTTCCTTTTTCAGTTTGTTTAAAACAGCTGTGTACTCTAGTGTACTGTTTGTCTACCTTACCTGCTTACAAACGTTTGTGAATCAAAACATTATTTTTCTTCTTTTGCTTAAATTTGTGCTGTCGTGTGATGACTACGATAGTAGTGGTAACTGTACATCATCGTGTTTACGTACATGTAGATATCAAAGTCAAAAAGTTAACATTTACCATTTCAAAAAGTTTATTAATTCACTAATTAGAGTATTATTTTTATGTTTTCGTAATAGTCAATTCTCTATAACTTTGTTGATTTTTTATTGTTATGTATGGATGTTGAATCCAATCCAGGCCCTGGTATTGACGAGCTTTCAGTATTTCATCTTAATGTAAGAAGTATCAGAAATAAGTTAGATTACATAGAAGATATTGCAGGTGAATATGATATATTGTGTATTACAGAAAGTCACTTGGATGACCAATTTCGTACAGATGACTTACTTATTTCAGGTTTTCACACTCCTTTTAGATTAGATAGAAATTTTGCTGGTGGTGGTGTTGTTGTCTACGTAAATGACCTATTAAAAGTTGACCGCTTAGTAGGACTTGAACATCCGGGTGATGAAGTTATATGGATACAAGTCAAACTTGAAAATACTTATTTTATTATTTGTGCCGTATATCGGCCTGAACATTCTGTCTTATCTTTCTGGGATGACTTGCGAGCATCTATACATGACGCTTTCGATAGATCACCAAATTTGATCATCACCGGTGACTTCAACGTTGACTTGTTAACTGTTGCACAAAATCATGTTTTTATTGACATAATTAATTCTTTTAGTCTATCGAATGTTATACAGCAACCTACACGTATAGGTCAAACTAGGTCATCCTTACTTGATCCGATACTGATTCGTCCGTTTTAAATATTGATAGGTATATTAGTGATCATGAAGGTTGTGTAGTTAGTGTTAAATTGCCGTGTGCCTTTAAATCAGTGTATAAACGTAAGATTTGGTTATATAAAAGAGCAGATTTTCTTAAGTTAAATAATCTTATATCTGAATATGATTGGGAAAGCTCCTTACTTAATGCTGAATCCGTACATATCGCATGTGAAATGTTTACCATACTTTCTATAGATTTTGCCGCTCAGTGTATACCTACTAAAGATGTTATAATCAGGCCAAATGACAAACCATGGATGACGTCAAAATTAAGAAAGCAAATCAGAATTCGGGATCGACTACATAAAATAGCAATTTCTAATCATCCTCGGGATATACAAAAATTCAAAACACAACGTAATAAGGTTAACAATATGAAAAAATATAGTCGTCAAAGTTTTTATGAAAATGTGCATGGCATCATCGATACTTATTTTTGTTCTGACCCCAAGGCTTATTGGAGATTGATTAAAAGACTTATGAAATCTAGTGGTACTTCACAGACTATCCCTACCCTTATTGATCCAACAAGTGACAATTTAGTAAATAGCGATGAAGATCAATCTAATTTGTTAAATGATTATTAGATCATCTGACCCAAAGGGTCAGGATGACCTATAGTCATCATGCACCGTCCGTCGTCGTCCGCCGTGCGCCGTGCGTAAACTTTTCATTCAAACAACTTCTTCTAAATAACCGTAAGGCCCAAAGTACTCATATTTGGCCTGTAGCATACTTGGAAGAAGGGCTATCAAAGTTGTGAAAATAAATGACCTTGACCTACTGTCAAGGTCACCTGGGGTCAAATAGGCTAAAATCTTTGAACGACTTCTTCTAACTAACCGAAAGGTCCAGGGTACTCATATTTAACCTGTAGCATGCTCGGATGAAGGGCTACCAAAGTTGTGAAAATAAATGACCTTGATCTACTTTCAAGGTCACAGGGGTCAAATAGGCTAAAATCTTTGAACGACTTCTTCTAACTAACCAAAAGGTCCAGGGTACTCATATTTTGGCGCTGTAGCATGCTGGATGAAGGGCTACCAAAGTTGTGAAAATAAATGATCTTGATCTACTTTCAAGGTCACAGGGGTCAAAATAGGCTAAAATCTTTGAACGATTTCTTCTAACTAACCGAAAGTCGCAGGGTACTCATATTGGCCGTAGCATGCTGAATGAAGGGCTACCAAAAGTTGTGAAAATTAATGACCTTGACGTACTGTCAAGGTCACCTGGGGTCAAATGGCTAAAATCTTTGAACGACTTCTTCTAACTAACCGAAAGGTCCAGGGTACTCATATTTGGCCTGTAGCATGCTGGGATGAAGGCTACCAAAGTTGTGAAAATAAATGACCTTGATCTACTTTCAAGGTCACAGGGGTCAAATAGGCTAAAATCTTTGAACGACTTCTTCTAACTAACAAAAGGTCCAGGGTACTCATATTTGCCTGTAGCATGCTGGAATGAAGGGCTACAAAAGTTGTGAAATTAATGACCTTGACTTATTGTCAAGGTCACAGGGTCAAATAGGCTAAATCTTTGAACGACTTCTTCTAACTAACCAAAAGGTCCAGGGTACTCATATTTGGCCTGTAGCATGCTGGGATGAAGGGCTACCTAAGTTGTGAAAATAAAATAACCTTGACCTACTTTTAAGGTCAAAGGGGTCAAATAGGCTAAAATCTTTGAACGACTTCTTCTAACTAACCAAAAGGTCCAGGGTACTCATATTTGGCCTGTAGCATGCTGGGATGAAGGGCTACCAAAGTTGTGAAAATAAATTACCTTGATCTACTTTCAAGGTCACAGGGGTCAAATAGGCTAAAATCTTTGAACGACTTTTTTTAACTAACCAAAAGGTCCAGGGTACTCATATTTGGCCTGTAGCATGATGGGATGAAGGGCTACAAAAGTTGTGAAAATTAATGACCTTGACGTACTGTCAAGGTCACCGGAGGTCAAATAGGCTAAAATCTTTGAACGACTTCTTCTAACTAACCGAAAGGTCCAGGGTACTCATATTTGGCCTGTAGCATGCTGGGATGAATGGCTACCATAGTTGTGAAAATAAATGACCTTGGCCTACTTTCAAGGTCATAGGAGTCAAATAGACTAAAATCTTTGAATGACTTCTTCTAACTAACCGAAAGGTTCAGGGTACTCATATTTGCCTGCAGCATGATGGGATGAAGGGCTACCAAAAGTTGTGAAATTAATGACCTTGACGTTTCTTTCAAGGTTACAGGGTCAAATAGGCTAAATTCTTTGAACGATTTTGTTAACTTAACCCAAAATCCAGGTACTCATATTTTGCTGGTGGCAAGCTGGGATGCAGGGTTACATAGTTATAAAAATGAAATGACTTTGACCTTCTTTCAAGGTCACGGGTCAATTAAGCTAAAATCTTTTAACTAAACCTTTTAATTAGCCGAAAGGTCCAGGGTATTCATATTTAGTCAGTAGCAATGCTGAGATAAAGGGCTATCAAAGTTGTGGAAATGAATGACCTTGACCTACTTTCCCAAAGTCACGAAGGTCCAAAATATTCCAAAATCTTGAATTTTGAACTTCTTCTGAAGTTCTACCAGTGTGATTAAGCTGAAACCTGCATGAAATGATCCTGACATGGTCCGACCAAAGTGTTGTTTATATTTTATGTCAATCCAAAATCCAAGATAGCTGCCACAGATGATGGCTGCACAGATGCATTCTTGAAAACACATTTTGAACTTCTTCTCAAGTTCTACCAGTGCAATTTTAACTGAAACTTGAAACATGAAATGCGGGCTAATATGATCTTGTCAAAGTGTTGTTATATCTCTGTTGATCCCAGATTGAAGATGGCTACCTTGACACCATATATCTAATATTTTGCTAAAGCTATCGCCAAGATAGTCAGATGACCTATAAGGCCTTGGGCCTCTTGTTTTTGTAGTATAAACCCGTATTGATGAATATCTACCCTCTCCCCGATGTAGCACTCAAACACAACAAAACTCTTAATGCTATTAGATTAAATCATAGTGAAATTAAAGATGTCTTAAAAACTTTTGAAACTCCGCAAGGCCTCGGGGTCATGATGAAATCAGTCACCATATGTTAAAAAATGTTTGTAACACTATTTGTAAACCACTTGAAATATTATTTAATATGTCAACTAACTACTGTGTATACCCCAAGGTCATGGAAACTAGCAAAAGTTATGCCATTATTTAAAAAGGGTGACAAGCACTCTCCATCGAACTATCGTCCAATTTCTCTATTATCAATTGTGGGTAAAGTTTTTGAACGTGTCATTTTTAAGCATATCTATAACTATTTTCATGACAACTCCTTGTTTTATAAATACCAGTCGGGTTTTTTGCCAGGTCACTCCACTGTTTATCAATTAATAGAAATGTATCATAATATTTGTTTATCGCTTGAAGAAAAAAAAACATACTTGTATTGTATTTTGTGATATTTCTAAAGCCTTTGACCGTGTCTGGCATAAAGGTCTATTAGTAAAATTAAAGTCATATGGAATTGGTGGTGAGGTGATCGTTTGGTTAAAGGGCTATTTAAATCAAAGGCAGCAAATGGTTTGTTTGATGCCGGAGTTCCGCAAGGTTCTATCCTAGGACCTCTTTTATTTTTGATATACATAAACGATATATCCGATATTTTTTATTCTGCATCTCGCCTGTTCGCTGATGATACCTCTCTCCAATCTTCCTCATCTTCCTGTTTTGAAATTCAAACTATCCTAAATAGAGATCTTGAAGCTCTGAATACGTGGGCCAAAACCTGGTTTGTCACTTTTAACCCAGATAAAACCGACGTACTTTTTATCTCAAATAGAAATGAAATAGATGAAATGTTAGAACTTGTGTTTGACGGAAATATTTTAGACTTTACGGATAGTCATAAACATTTGAGTGTAACTTTGAACTCTAGTGTAAAATGGGGGGACCATGTCGTAGCTATATACTCTTCAGTTACGAAGAAAATAAATGTTATGAGAAAATTGCAATTTATATTATGAAGAGATGCTCTCTTGAGAATTTACTTAACGTTTATTTTACCAATCTTAGAGTATGCTTGTGAATTGTGGGATGGTTGTACTATTTTAGAAGCTGAAAAGTTAGAAAAAGCTCAACGCGAAGCTGCAAGAATTGTCACGGGTCTTCCATCTTATGCAAGTGTTCATGCCTTACAATTTGAAACTGGTTTAGAAACGTTATCGGATAGAAGAAAGAGAAGGAAACTTCAACTTTTGTATACGATACATAACGATCAAACTCCAGAATATCTTTCTTCCCTACTTCCATCTACTGTTCAAGATAATGTCAGATATCCATTGAGAAATATAAATAATTATAGAATCCCATATTATAGATTATCGTCAACTTCATCTTCATTTTTACCGTCAACACTTCGTTGTTAGAACTCCCTAGACAATTCTGTCAGATCGTCAGCTTCAATTACCATTTTCAAAAATTATCTAGAACCTCTTAACCATATCTCTCCTCCTCCCTTCTTTGGTATCGGCGACCGCAAAATTAATATTATTCATACTAAGCTCAGGCACCAGTGTAGTTCCTTAAATTATGATTTATTTCGAGTGAACCTTCCAGAAACTCCGAGCTGTTTGTGTGGACATTTATGTGAGAATGCTTATCATTTTTTCTTTGAGTGTGTCCTTTTTGATATAGAAAGAAACATTTTAGTTAAGAAATTAAATAATTTAAATTTGAATATTCCCTTAGATCTTGACTTACTGCTACTTGGTAGTCAAGAACTATCTTCAAATACCAATTCGGAACTATTCATATGTGTTCAAAATTTTATAAAGGGCAGCAAAAGGTTTTGAGAAATCAATATCGTTACACAGTATATGCTTTATTGAATATATACTATTGTTGCTTGTATTATTTTGCACAATATATATATTTATTTTTTGCCCATCCATAATAAAAATGTTATGCTCTCTCTCTCTCTCTCTCTCTCTCTCTCTCTCTCTCTCTCTCTCTCTCTCTCTCTCTCTCTCTCTCTCTCTCTCTCTCTCTCTCTCTCTCAAAATATATTCATATATTTATTCATTATCTAACTTTATATGTATTTAAAGCAATTGTAATTATTTATATGTCAATGTTGTTGGGAAAGGGCTTTTATAAGTTGTAATAACTTGTGTCCGATCCTTTTGTAAATTTGTTTGCAATAAAATACGTTTAAACTAAACCCGACTCGGGTCGTCTAATGTCTACTGCTCCAACCCGCTTTACAAATTTCTGAATTTTTCATAAAATATGCGCATACGAATTAAGGTATGATTCTTAACCAAGGATTTATAAGTCCTTGTTCTAAACAGATTTTTTTTTTTTTTTTTTTTTTGCATATGTAAATGCATCTACTAATTGCGTTATGTCTGAAATCGATTGTGTGACTTAATTACTGTACATTTGATACCATTGCTTAATTATCAGTATGTATATGTTTGTCATTTAATTCTACTGTGATTTGGTGGATTTAATCTTAAACCAAGTTTTGAGAACAGTCACATCACAAATGTTTATCATTTAGCCAGAGATTTAAATAGTTTACTATTTAAATCTCTGGCAGACGTGATATTTTTCGATCATTTTTTTTTTTTTTTTTTTTTTGACGAAATACATTCAGTTTTCATATAGAATCTTCTACAGTGCATACGACGACTTGCTGATATTTCGCTCAAGGTCATTCATTAGTGTCTTTACTTGAAAAATAAATCATGCACGGGTCAGGCGATAAAAAATGAGACTGAAGATGTCTATGTCTACTCCAAATAGCAGATATCAAGTATCAAAATCAGAATACTTCCCAATATAGCCCATGTCGTGCTGCGTTAATCTCTTTACCTGTATACTGCAGTAACTAAAACGCGGTCAACTCTGGCTAATTAGGGGCTAACGAGTTACGTAAGAAAGGTGTGACCTGTCACGCTGTGTAAACTAGCACACGTCACGTGTCAAAATATCTGTCCACAGGTAAGTTAGACGGACCATCATGTAATTGTGGTATAATGTCATATTTACAGTAAAATATACCGTTCGTATATAACATATAACAAGTGTATCACACTACATGCATGGTTAATATTTCTGATAGTTGCTCCAATTCTTTTTTAATTTTGGTCAATTTCGATCATTGTATGATACCAATAATGACAATATATATGACCAATAAATGCACTGTTGAAGATTGTTTAAATAACACATGTCTACATAGTAAGTTTTTTGTTGTTTTTACGCCCCCCCCCCAAAAAAAAAATAAATAAATAAATAAAATAAAATAAAATATGTCTGTGATATCTACGTATTTTGAACTATGAAATACATCATATAACAAACTTTCTTTTTGTTACGTTTGTTCTTATACAGAAACATATTCCAATGGATAGTTATATATGACCAAGGATTTTATGGCCATCATTTTCCAAAATCCTCTCCTTTTAGATTACATAGTGAAGATTAAATATTCCCGAACTTTGATAATTTAATAATTTATTAAAACAGAGATTATATTTCTAGTAAAAAGGTACCGAGCCGTGCATGTATGAAAGCTTACACAAGGCAGAGATATAGATGAATTAAATTATTGAAATCCCTGCACAATTATGTATTTTAGCATTGTTTCAGTTGCAATATTTCCTTATACATAATCAAATCGTCATCATAACTATATATACAGAAACATGTATATATGTTTCTGATAGGCCCCTATATACTTGTGAAATTCTCGTAAGCCCATTTCAGGAAATCATTTATGTCCACAAGCGAATACTCGCCTGAATGCCAATTTTAGTGAGGCGGTGTCAAGGGAGACGTTAGGAAGAAGGAAGCTATATAGTTAGGAAGAAGACGTTTGCTTGTGTTTCCGTGATGCAATTTATTTCAAGTGGCGACAATAAATACATGACTTCACTTAGGTGAGACAGATTGCAAGGCAAGGCTTTTTGTTCTTTCAGGAACCAGACAGCGTGCAATACTTCAACGCCAATTTCTAAAGATTCCATACTTATACACAAGTTTTAATTATAATTATTTTGGTACAAAAAGTATAGTCCATAACAATTGGACTTATCTAAATCTTCAATAGTCTTTTATGAATACGATATATCATATAGCACCAAAACATGTGGCAAGAGTTGCACTGTTTGAATTTCGCACATCCGGGCGGTATACATGAACACGAGCACGTGTGATATATACATATGACGTCATGACATTGCATAGTAACAACTAAGGTATTAGTCTATATATAATATAGATTCACGTATTACTCCTGGAGGAGTTGTCATTTTTCATCCACTTCCGGCTAAATACTTCTTCAGAGAACGGATCTTCGTCACTATCGTCAACGTGACCATACCGGTTACTTCTGAATGGAACAGGATCTGAAGCCTTGGGCTCGAAAAACTCCAACACCGGAACGGTAGAGGATACCTATAGCGATCAGAAATTAATTGGCAATTAAGATTAGATTTACTAACTTTGTCTTAATCTCTGTAGCATATTTATACAGAATGACGTTCATAAATCGCCCATTCCCTACCTCAAGTAACGTTCACAGTGAACTGGCTAGCTTTAACTTATTAACCCCTGAAAATCCATAATGAGCTATTCAATCGTCTGAAATGGAGAGTTCAAATGCGTCTTCGGGGTAAATGAGTTATATTTAAAAGATCTAAAAAGATTTAAAAGAAGTTTTCAAGAACAAAATTAAGAGAGTCAAAGCAAACCAATATTTCATTCATACGTATGTACGTACAGAGAATGTCATTCAGGTCTGACAAAATTTCTACTTTTAATTTGGGATTAGTTCGTAACTTTTTACAGTTATTTGAATTGTTCATGTACTTTGTTCCACGGACCATAAGATATACAGATTACGGTTCTAATGTGGTTTAGAGTAAAATGAAACAGTTTTATAAGATAATTAACCTTTGTTTCGTCTGTGTGTTATCGAGGATGTCTGTGTGTTTGGATTCTGTTTTTTTGTGTGTGTGTGTGGGGGGGGGGGGTGTTGTTTTTAGTGATATACATAGTCCCTGATCCTGGTACTGAGGAAAATTGACGTTTCGGATAAAATCGTCTATCGACGATCAATACATAACAACAACTACACTTTGCCTATATTCATAAAGACTAGAACGCTAGATGGTCTAACGTGAATGCCAAATACCACAGGGATCTGAGAATTAGTTACAGATTATATAATCATTGACCCACCAGAGTGTCCTAAGACCATTTTTAGACGTTTTAGAGCTCTAGATAAAAAAAAAAGATACAAATCATACTCTACATGGTACTATACTCTATATAGTACCATGTAGAGTATGATTTGTATCGTTTTTTATCTAGAGCTCTAAAACGTCTAAAAATGGTCTTAGGGCACTCTGGTGGGTCCATAATTATATAATCTGTATACGTAACTAAACAGCGCCTACAGTAAAAACACATCGTGGACGTTATATGACGTCGTGTGGAAAAAGTAAACATTACCAGGGGATTTCCGTTGAGGAGATTTTTGACGAATTTATGAAGTTCCGCTTCTCGCTCTTCCGCAAGGTCACGTGTGTAGCGTCGGAATAGCTTCAGACCTGTCAAAAAATCAAATAAGTTTAACAAACGATTGATTTTGTTTTGTCTTGAGAGTGTAATGGGTCAGACGTAGATTTTGAAATGGACGTGTGCAAATTAAGGTACTGCGCACTACTCCACAAATACGAGAGGCCTTTTATAGGAACGTCGCAGCTTGCACTTTAAAACTGTCTTGGTAACGTATCGATTATTTAATCAGACGTATGACGTAATAAACAAATATTTACTTATACATGTGATTTATATATTTATTGAACGACACAACACCGTGTATTCACGATATATATGGAGCAATGCTATCGTTTCAAATAATCTACATTACATCATAGGCTAAGATCTTCATAAAAGCAAGAGATTTATAAATCTTATCACTGGCGAAGTTTGTGCATGTGGTATCATGAGGTAATAGGTTATCTCTCAATTAGTTGATATGAATGACCTTGACACGGGGAAAAATATGTGAAGCAATGCAATTATGTTGTACTTTTTATTTCGTGTATAACCATTTCTTACACGGGATCTTGTCACATAGGTTTAAGGGATATTGAAGTGCTAAATATTCAGTATTTGCAATGTTACAAACCCCTGTGATTTTCTCCTTAGTATTATTCCCTCCTTCAGAGTAAATGTTTCTTACCTTCAAGATGTGGTATGAATACTGGTCCTTTATTGTGATCATCTTTCTGAAAATATTCCACTAACACTTTTCTAAAATTTAAGAAGTGTTTGTAAGTTCTTTTTATACACATTGATCGTCCGTCTGACCAGAGTACATCCACTATAAATAGATAGTCGCACGTGTTTTTACATTTCACTTCCGAGAACCCAGAAACATCTGCTGACGTCACAGAAACGTTTGAACACGTGTTCTGCTGCATGATGTCGTACAGTTCAGGGGACAAATCCCCGTTCAGGTTCACGTTCTTGAACACCTCCATCTTCCAAATGTCAATCCTCTGTTGATGCCGTGTCCCACTCATTGTGAAAAGAAGAAACAAATTACAATGACGAAAAGTTCAGTTGTTTGGAAGTTACTGTTGTGTTTGGTTTTGTAAACTTCTATATTATCGTTGCTTGAGAATTAATCGATTTCCGATTTTGCATTTGGAATTACAGCTTAGATGGTAAGTGTTTGATAACATATGTCGGCATTGTTAACATCCAGATCACGTGTGTGTTGTGTTTATATTCAGATCACGTGTGTGTTGTATTTTCATCCAGATCACGCGTGTGTTATGTTTAAATTCAGATCACGTATATGCGTTGTGTTTACATCCAAATCACATGTGTGTTGTGTTTACATCCGGATCACATGTGTGTTTTGTTTACATTCAGACCACATGTGTGTTGCGTTTACATCCAGATCACGTGTGTGTTGTGTTAACATCCAGATCACGTATGTGTGTTTTGTGTTTACATTCAAATCACGTATGTGTGTGTTGTGTTTACATTCAGATCACTTGTGTGTGGTGTTTACTTTCAAATTATGTGTGTGTTGTGTTTATATCCAGATCACATGTGTGTTGTTTTTACTTCTAGATCTCGTGTGTGTTATGTTTACATTCAGATCATGTGTGTGTTGTGTTAACATCCAGATCACGTGTGTGATGTGTTTACATCCAGATCACGTGTGTATCGTTATGATATCCAGATCACGTGTGTATTGTTATAATATCCAGATCACGTGTGTGTTGTGTTTACATCCAGATCACGTATGTGTTATGTTTACATTCAGATCACGTATGTGCGTTGTGTTTACATCCAGATCACATGTGTGTTGTGTTTACATCCAGATCACAAGTGTGTTATGTTTACATCCAGATCACGTGTGTTGTTTTTACATCCAGATCACGCGTGTGTTGTGTTTACATCCATATCACGCGTGTGTTGTGTTTACATTCAAATCACGTGTGTGTTGTGTTTACATCCAGATCACGTATGTGTTATGTTTACATTCAGATCACGTATGTGCGTTGTGTTTACATTCAGATCACGCGTGTTTTGTGTTTACATCCAGATCACGCGTGTGTTGTGTTTACATCCAGATCACGTGTGTGATGTGTTAACTTTCAGATCATGTGTGTGTTGTGTTTACATCCAGATCACGTGTGGGTTGTGTTTACATTCAGACCACGTGTGTGTTGTATTTACATTCAGACCACGCGTGTGTTGTATTTACATCCAGATCACGTATGTGTTTTGTTTACATTCAGATCACGTATGTGCGTTGTGTTTACATTCAGATCACGTGTGTGTTGTGTTTACATTATGTACATCCAGATCACGTATGTGTGTGTTGTATATCGTTACCACAAATGTAGTGTCCACCCTGGTTATTTCCTGGTCGTGTGAATATTGTAATTATATATTTGTGAACGCATGCTATCTCCAATTATTCCATGCAAAACTTTAAATTATATGTTACCATAGCGTTTTATAACTGTTACAAGATGTACATTTACTATATTCTGCCCTGAAGTTAAGATTAACAAGTAAATGTTTATAATTTACTTAATCAGATGTCTATTCCACGTCATACATATAAATACCTGGCGAGACATTCCTGTCCACACTATTGTGTATCTGACATGTCCTTACTAGTCCGGGGAGACACCATCCTTCACGGGCCACGAGAAGCAGTTTAACTGGTGACAAATGATGAATTGGTCCAGCTGACTGATCACTATTACACTAACTTGTGTGTAGTAAAACCCTCGCCAGGTACAGTGAATACGTTATACAAACATGTAACGGATTTCTTCAAAGTTCAGGGGTCAGGTATATTAAGTACACAATATACGTGTGCGTCGATGTCACAAAGTCCCAATATAAGTATATATGTATGTATTGTGTAATTTCCGTGTTATCAGCGTGTACCAATAGGTCCGTTATCTCAAATGTAGTTATTTTTAATCCACAACAGATATCTACTTCTGAACTCCGCAACAAACACGTACCGGGAACTTGTATTCGAGCACGATGTATGATGTACACGTCAAATTATAGCTTCAAAGTCCTGTGGCGTCATGATGCTACATGTATAGTACAATTATGATATTGAGGCTAAACCTTACACGCAGCGGTGTACGTAGCCAATTTTATGTGAATTCATCTGTGTTGAAATTACATCATTGTATTAATATATATGTATACAAATGTATGTATATGTTCAAGGTGAAGATCATCCACCTCCTTAGTTATGGACGTTACCGCTGTCTCTTCAAGTCTACAAATGTATGTCTTAAGGGCAGTAAATGGTTTGATAAATATTCCATTATATGTAACTAAGTGATTTTAATTGTATTAGATATGTCGGTGTAGTGTTCCGACATGTTTAGTGATCTAACTAATGGCTTTAGGGTGTCCCTACATGTATACATAAAACTACAAGAAATAAAGATAAACTAAAACGCGTGCAAGCCCTCTAAATGTCGTAAAGGTTTTTTTCTTTTCTTTTTGTCTTACTTTCCATATTCTATTAGATAGCATAACTATCATCTGCGAAAAAATCCTACTTTAACAACTTTAGACTCTTAAAAATTGCATTGGCTTTATTAGTACAGCTTAATTTCCATTCCTGACAAATCCTCGCCTCCTCAAAAAACAGCACACATTCCAGATCTATACTTGTCTGTTTCAAACATTAGAACAATCGCCAATGCTGTGAGAGTTTTGACGCTGCAACTTAGGAGGGCACGAAATCCGACACTGCCGCTATATATATGTGTTGTTTTTCACTACGTCACATTTGTATACGTGGCTCTGTTAAATATAGACAGACAGGTTCCACGATGACGTGATGAAGTGACTGATCTGCTCATCATTCTCTAATTAATTACTCAATTGCTAACTTTATAATGATATAGATTTAATGATAAATTTTAATTAAGACGTCAATTAATTTGCGGTTTTCCTTTAAACGGTCATTTTTCTGTCACTGATTAAGCATTTTGTTGAATGATTGAGTCTGTAGGTTTCTTATTTCATCCTCTTTAACAATCTATTTTAATGACGTATCAGATTTCGTTGATGTGTGTAGATAGTCATACAAGGAAGATAATCTAAGCCGTTCTGAACACCCCAAATGATATACATGTACATTATAATTACATTTTATTTCATGTGGAAAAGGAAAATAACGTGAAGTAAAAAAATAACAAATATTACATTTGATGAATGTTGAAAGTTATGAGTTGACAGGCAATGTAGACAAAATAGACAAAATATTCAAATTAGACTTTCTTGAGAAGAATTGTAAGATGCTTGTCAATTAGATCTGAGTTTACATGTTAATCGACTGAGAATAAAGAATCAAGTGTAAAATTATATTTCAGACAGGCGCCTTTGAAATATAAAATGTCATAGGATGTCGCAGGTTTGAATTATGTAATATATCAACTTTCAGTTTTTAGCTCACCTGGCCCGAAGGACCGGTGAGCTTTTGCCATGGCGCGGCGTCCGTCGTCCGTCAACATTTCCTTTAAATCGCTACTTGTCCTAGAGTTCTGCATGGATTGCAACCAAATTTGGCCAGAAACTTCCTTACGATTCCATCACAACCCTAATATGTAAGGAAATTTTCAATAAAGTTATACAGTGAATGCAAACTTTGGAGAAAAAGAACTGTAAATATAGTAACTGAAAACTATATATATTCCATGCTCAGTTGCACAGCACATGCGATACGGTAGCGATACAGTGACAGCGATACCGCCAGTCGACTATATCTTGGGAGCCGTGCTCTCGTTATGGGTGAGTGGTCAACACACTAGCGAAGCTCGCCCGCCGGCTCACTGAGCTGTCGCCGTAGGGGGTCAATGAGAACAATAGGCAGTGGTATTTCCACGACAAAAATAACGCTTTCAAAAAAATAACGTTTCCAACGATACTCGTAACGTGGTCACGTAAATAATCACATGTTCTGTTGATGCTAACAAAGTTTCACATAAAAATCACGTAACATTCTGGCAATAACATGGGAAACAAAATCATTAACAATCATTGCTGACACTAACACGTGAAATGAAATGAATAACAATGCAAAATAAATAATAACATCAGCCACTAACATTAACATCATTAAAAAAGACAAACGCATGCAAAGATAGAGATAACACAAGCAGCAAAAGTATAACGTGTGCTAGAAAATAATAACATGCTTTTAGTTTAAAGATAACTAAAATTTTGATAATAACAGTAAAACAGATATAACCAACATAAATAGTTAGAAAATCACGAAATATGGTTAAATAAACAGTTTAAGAACGAAAATTACAGAACAGGGCTACAGTGATATAGAGTGGCGATTTTTTGTGTCTGCCATCTAATATAAACTATCTGTTTTGTAAATATCGATTTTTACAGACACAAGTACCTGTGTACATGTCCGATACCTATTTAATATTAAATCGCAGATATGAGTTTGGAATACGCTTGAAAATAGAGATTTATACCATGCATATATTGATGTATACCTGTCGTAAATAAATGAACATTTCTGCGCGATTTCTGCACAATTATACACAATATAATGTGTATCATAATCCAGGTACGTTGTAAATCTACGGTATTTGGAATCACATATATATATATGAATAGTATGTAAAGGATTCTTGACTATGCTATCCAAAACCCGACTCGGGTCGTTGTATTGTCAAACCCGCTTTACAAATTTCTGACTTTTTCATATAACCTACGTATACTCATACGAATTAAGTTATGATTCTAAACAGAATTTTTTGCATATATGTAAATGCATCTACTAATTGCGTTATATCTGAAATAGATCCATATTTTTTTTTCGACGAAATACATCCGACGACTTGTTGATATTTCGCTCAAGTTCATTTGTTAGTGTCTTTAATTGAAAAAATAAATCATGCACGAGTCAGACGAAAAAAAGACTGAAGATGTCTATGCTCTAATCCAAGTTGCAGATATCAAATACAGAACAAAATCAGAACTGTACTTCCGAATAGCCAATGTCGTGCTGCGTTTATCTCTATACCTGTATACTGCAGTAACTAAAACGCGTGGTTCAAACCGAGACTAATGAGGGGCTAATAACCAGATTACGCTAGAAAGTTGTTTAGTGACCTGTCACGCTTCGTTGATTAGCTCACGTCAGGTGTCAAAAGTAAGATCACAGGTAAGATAGCGGATGACCATCATTTAATGTGTATAACGTCATATTTGTTTACACTTATAAATCCTTGGTTTTACAGTAAAATATACCGTTCGAACATAACATATAACAAGTGTATAAATTACTAGATGTATTACATAATTGTATATTTCAGAATGACCAATGTATACATTTGTCTCGTGTATATGTTTCTAGTTATATGTATATGTATTTTTTTGACAGAAACTACAAAATTATTTACAAATGGCATGTCGAGAAAGAACAATGCAAATATGATGGCACATGACAGAATTTTGATATTTCTGGTGGTTGCTAGATTTTAAATATACAATTATTTGTGAATTTTGGTCAATATCGATCATTATATAATACTACTAATGATAATCTATATGACCAATAAATGTACTGTTTGAATATTGTTAAAAAAACACATGTTCGCATACGTGTACATGTACATGTAGCTATAAAAGGAAGATAGACTCGTTACAGCTATAAGTGAATTATGTATTTTAAATTCAATTTCTCAAGTGGTTTATTTTTTTTATTTACTCCCCCTCCCAATTTATGTCTATGATATCTACGTGTATTGAACTATAAAATACATTTAATACATTTTCTTTCGTTATGCTGATTCTTGAAATCCATTAGGCCTAGTGAATTTTTATTTAGACAGACACATATTCAAATGGATTATTATATGACCATTCATTTTTCGAATTCGTCTCTTTTTATATGACATTATGATAATTGAATATTCCCCAGGTTTGATAATTTAGTAAGCTGTTAACAGAACAAGATAATCTCTACTAAAAAGGTTTTTACACAAGGATAACACCTGGCTTTTATTCAGAAAATAAATAACGTATATACATGTTTCGCTTATCTACATATGTATTTAGCCTGATTTTAGTTGTAATATTTCCTATATATATATAATAATTAAGTCGTCACCATAACTGTATACTGTATGTATATATGTAAAATTCTCGTTACCCCATTTTAGGAATGTCCACCTTTGTGCTATAACCCCACTACCAAACACCTCACTGCCGTTGTTCTCGTGACGTCACATCCGGTTAATCCCCAAATCAGCGTGAGCGGCCGATTCCCTGATTAGTAGTTGATATACAGGTAAAAATCGAGCACTTCGGAGAGGGCGGTATATCTCGGTACTGAAGCGGCCGATTTTGATGCGGTTTTCAACATTCTTGTCAGGAGATCAAACAGAATAACATATCTAAATATTATTTTCCATTCCGTGTACACTTTAATACAGAGCCCAAACGCTGAACATTAAAGGGACAATTCAGTCTAAGAGAACATTAAAATTTGTACATATATTGGAAAAACCCAGTTCTAATGGATATAACATCAGTCGGTTTTACTGTGATATATGCCAGAAAAGCCCATGGTGGTGAAATGCGTGCGAAATGTTCAAACTCGCTCGCTGTCCGCCATTACACATTGTGGTCGAACATCTGTATTCCGAACCCTGTCCCTTGCTTGTAGAGTAATCGCATCTTTTGTCTAGAACCGCTCAAATCGCTCTGACAGAGTGTGCTTACTTATTAGGTGAATTATCTTGCCTAAAAAATCCTTTTATCACCTCCTCAGTGGTTATGTAGTTCATTTGTTTAACGTGCGTGACTTTGGCTCAGGTATGGGTACAGCGTACATATTGTACCTGCTTAATCGTATTGATCAACGATTTGTAAATTACAACGGTATCAATTAAAATAACTAAACAATGACGTGATATTGTCAATATTTTATGCTACATGTTTCATAAGAAATGTAGAACAATACATTTATGTCATATTTTGCTTATTGGTTATGTAAAAGAATTAGCCTGAGTGAATAGTACCTTTAAAAAATGTGGAATCACCTATGATGTTGAATGTTAATAATTAGCAGTAAAGAGAAACAAAGGTGTTATATACTGTAACCTGTATTACATTTAGAATAATTAACATAATTATTTAATATGATTATTTGGCAAGTTAGAAATTAAAGCGCTTCTCACTCTATTCGCTTTAGTGGGGGGTCTGCATGGGGGTCAATTTACCCCCCCCCCCCCTTCCCATCCTTATCCGATATGCAATATTACTGTTCTCTATTGTCTATATGTTACTGGTTTTTTTCAACGTAAAACTTGAAGGGATTATAATTTTGAGGGATTACAACTTGGAACAACATTCAAATGATTACGAAAAAATTTGGCTTGCATCTAATAAACAAGAGGCCCAGAGGGCCTGTATCGCTTCACCTGGTTTGTAATGCCAAGTAATTTTCTCAATACAAGTTCATTGTTTCTTTTCTGAAGGAATTTGAATATTTACCTCTATTCCCCTATTGGCCCCACTCTTTCTGCTCCAGGGGGTCAAAGCCAAAATTTATACAAATTCTTGTAACCCCAAGGATGTTTCTGGCCATATTTGGTTGCAATCGCATGCGGAACTCTAGGACAAGTAGCGATTTATAGATTTACCTCTAATTACCCTATTTGGCCCTCCCTCCTGCCCCATTAGGGTCAGGGTCACCATTTATGCAAAATCTGATCCCCTTCCCC
>SAYR01070355.1:2379436-2394683 GCA_004382745.1 Argopecten irradians irradians
CCATTCAAGAAATGTACACATTTCGTTAATCAAAACAGATTACATACGTTATCAGAAACATATCTATATATTATATTTATAACGTAATAATCAATAAAATTGAAATACACAATATGTTAAAAAAACATCAAATCTTTGTACAGTGTAGTTAAACTATGACCGATTCCAAGGATTTAAACGTCCTTGCCGATTCCATCACAACCCTAATATGTAAGGAATTTTCAATAAAGTTATACAGTAAATGCAAACAACTTTGGAGAAAAAGAACTGTAAATATAGTAACTGAAAACTATATATATTCCATGCTCAGTTGCACAGCACATGCGATACGTTAGCGATACAGTGACAGCGATACCGCCAGTCGACTATATCTTGGGAGCCGTGCTCTCGTTATGGGTGAGTGGTCAACACACTAGCGAAGCTCGCCCGCCGGCTCACTGCGCTGTCGCCATAGGGGGTCAATGAGAACAATAGGCAGTGGTATTTCCACGACAAAAAATAACGCTTTAAAAAAAAATAACGTTTCCAACGATACTCGTAACGTGGTCACGTAAATAATCACATGTTCTGTTGATGCTAACAAAGTTTCACATAAAAATCACGTAACATTCTGACAATAACATGGGAAACAAAATCATTAACGATCATTGCTGACACTAACACGTGAAATGAAATGAATAACAATGCAAAATAAATAATAACATCAGCCACTAAATATAACATCATTTAAAAAAGGCAAACGCATGCAAAGATAGAGATAACACAGCAGCAAAAGTATAACGTGTGCTAGAAAATAATAACATGCTTTTAGTTTAAGATAACTAAAATTTTGATAATAACAGTAAAACAGATATAAGCAACATAAATAGTTAGAAAATCACGAATATGGTTAAAATAACAGTTTAAGAACGAAAATTAACAGAACAGGGCTACCAGTGTATCTTATGCGAGCAGAGTAGGTTCAGTTGTCCTCGTGACAAACACAGGCGGGGTCAATGGCCTTGGGGGTCAGGTGTGTTCTAGAGAAAAGTCCAATATTATCTCTAAATACCGTAAATTCGCTATGAAATGTACTTTCTCATTCTAAATTTATATACAATCGAACACATTTATCAGCTCCACTTATATCTCACCAAAACCATTCCGTTGCCTGACACTTTAAGTATATATTTGTCGAGGGCATTTTACGCACAGGAACTTGGTACTGTACAAATTTCTAACCAATATAATTTATTTATAAAATAATATATATATATAAATAAATACTATTGGTTTGAGAATCGTATCAGATCCCTGTTATTTTACGCTATCATTGGTATAACCTAAAATTTTGAAATAACATTTTCCTTGAAAATTAATTATTTGAACAATTACGCACCTTTCAAGATACATGTACTAATTAACATTACCCGATATTTACTTGAAACGCTAATTAACAGATAATAGCCTATGGTAACTTTGTTCCTTTCATTAACGAAATTTTCGTTACCATAGTAACCAGATCATTATATATACACGGGTTTTGTAAATGAATCGCCAATTACTCAATGGCTTTCAGAGGAATTTCGTTCAAACTAGTTCAGCTGTTGTAACATACAGATATTAATATTCGACACATCACATGCTTCAATAACGATAATGGTCGATTATCGTGGAAACACAATGGAGGAAGATTTGGAAATAAGAGGTAGCGGGGTAGAGGGGGCTATTAGTTAGTCATTGACTTACAGCCATTCTCTATCATTTCTACTATGTCATTTGCTTAAGTTAGACTTGTAAGTACACAAAAACGTCAGTAAACACAATTGGTTTCCTTTATTTGTGTGCCCGAAATAGCTGTTTGAATGGGACATCTCTATTCTACAGTCATTGTTCGTGAGATGTGATAAATATCTAAGTAACTTTTCTGATAATACGGACAATCACCTTACACAGATAATTTTGATATTTTTTCAAACGTCCGGTAAAACTCTGTACTCAAAATGTTTCTTTACATATTTGTACTGATGGAATACCCAGGGGCCGTACAACTCTGGAATATGTTCGGGACCACTTCCGGTATATTTCGTCATAAAGTTCAAACCGATATCAGCGTTAAAGGAAGGTTCGAGAAAGAACGGAAACGAAAATCTATCTGTGCCAATATCTACTACCCGATGACGCGTTGCCCGGAATCGGCCTCCAAGCATGCGCGAGAATACGTCACCGATGTTCATAACGAGACTAGTTGAACGTGGAGCGACCTCTGCCCAACGACCGTCTGCTGTCATGACCTCTAAACCCTTATACCCAAAGGTCGGCAGTAAGGTCATGAACCCTGTATCGGTGTGTTCCGGCGTGGTGATGACCTTGCCATTGTCAAGCAGACACACTTCCGGTGGTGAACTTTCCCAGGTAGGGTAGTGAATCATACGGAATGTTGTTAGCGGTTTATCGTCAAACAAACTGATAAATGCATTCTCGTCGATTCCAATTCCATATGCAGTCAATCGCAGTATTTCCATAGCGGTGTTGTGCATGATTGCAAACGCTTTCGTCAGTTCTGTTTTGAAAGCTAGTGTTCCATCTTCCTCGGGCCAAACGTTTTCCTCGTAGATCCATGCTGCACGTGTTGTTTTCCTGTCGAATTCCGGATACACTGGTCCGAATTCGAATCCTTCTTTTCTGCTCGGTTCCCCTTCGATCACCGGGAAATATCCTCGGAACATGTTCGTATTTTCCTGGTTCCATTGCCTCCGTAACAAACGGCTCTTCTTTTCATGTGGTTGTTCAAAGAACCACTTGCAACTCTTTAGAAGAATATCAAAGTCCAGCCCTTCAACGTTGTCTATGGTGAGAAATCCCACATTTTCTAGTGCATCAACCAAGCTTCGAGATATTTCGTCTCGATGTGTGCGTGACTTTGCCATGTCTATAACCGGAAGTTCCAGAGGCCCCGACGCCATTTTGATGACAACTGGAACAAACAACCTGTTGGACAGAGAGATAAAAAAGATAATCTTGGTAGTCACCATGCTGTTAATGTAGCAAATATACTATAAAACAGTGATTTTTTTTTATTTCTAATATGACCGAAGGCAAGGCCTTAGAGGGCGCCGCCAGTTGTTTCAGTAAGCATAAATTATGCAATGTTAAAAAGTTCAGTTTATGGAAATAACGGAGCCGAATTTTTGGTTTATTTTTTATCCTTATATTCACACTCTATCTTTGTCCCAAAACCCACATAAGAGAAGAAAGAAACTTTTATTTCCGTAACGGATATGCCGTTTTTGGTCAGGTGATTATATTGGACGGTAGTTTATCACTTGAACGCTTGCAAATAAAAAGCAACTAGCACTGAGCTTCTGCTGGATGAAGATTACGTTTGTCGGATCTTAAAAGCGTTTGAATCGCTTGATTATACAATGAGCTGACTTCAAGAATCGCATTCACGCTGATGAGATTTTTTACAGTGGATAAAAAAATGGCTGCCGCAAAGTGAAGCTGTCAGTGTGTAGGATTGAATTTTGAAGATTGTGTTTTTTCTTTATTTTCATATATGCGTTACTTTAGAAGTGCTTCGTACTTCGTGCCCTTCGGGGCTGCGCCCTTATTAATTTTGTAATCATTCAATGTCATCAACTCTGTTGGTATTTCCAAAAAAAAAAAAATCATTGCAAGAACGAATACCAAGGTTCACATTCATTCACGGTCCATTCACCTCAAGATGATATACGTCCGCAGATATTGATATCACGTGTAAATATTCGCGAACATTTCTAGAGGATGCTTAAATCATAAAGTATACTTCGATGCAAAAAACTGACTTATATTTTTAAAAATTAATACGCTGAATACCTACCGTGTGCAGTGTTATTGGTGAAATGGATCTCAGTCGATGATTTTCTTTTCCAAATATCTAGCTAAGTGGGTAGAATTACGATGGAATTTCTTTTTAAAGTAGATTCCCTGTCGTCTATCATATTCCCCACAGTTGTTGGACTGTAGATGTATTATTAGTATAGCATATCTCTGTCTCATGTCCTGATAAGTCTATTTACATGACCTTGTGCATATGTACATGTTCAGATATACAGTATCAAATACAGATTATCACGATACCACATGTAATGTACAGTGATTACTTATGTCTAAATAATATTAACTAACTTATCAACATATGTACGTACGATATATCATCATCCAGACTTTTAATGTTATGCTGAAAATCTATATGAAAGTCCGAATATCCGGAGAAAAAACCCCGACCTATGATTAGTGCTCGACAGCTCTCCCTAGAACGAATACGTACCCGGCCTACTATACCTTTCGGCCGGGTACGAATTGGCCCTTATATGTGTCGTAGTGGAGCACTGCCTCCGAAAATCACTCGGGCATAATTTTCTATACTTTTTTGTAGGTTTCCAAATATTTTATGCGTATACATGCATTAACATAACTACCATTCTTAATATCTACCGTACCGCTCACAAGACGTCAAATTCTCAATTTGTGGACTTATCGTATAAATACCCTTCAGAAAGACCTCCATATGTATTATGTAAAAAAATAATGCCTCGATGAGAATTTGATATTTTATGTGGTTCGGTTTTATTGCCTAGTAGGTTGGCGATATCAAACAAGTACGATAAAATGCCAACAAACGTTTTATAATGGTTTGCATAATTATTACTTTGCTCCATTAGAAGTAATAGGCACCAATTGTAGCTCTAAAGACGACACCATTTTCTGTCTAAAAGTCTTTTGAGCTACAACATTGCAGCTAAGCTCTCCCACGCGTGTTATATTTAGTAAAAGTCTTCAATATGCCCATCCGCGATATTTCAAGGGTTAATATCACTGTCGTCATATCCACCTACACTCCTAGAATATTGTGTGCGACACCAAATGTATAGGTAGTTTGGTCCTTTGATGTACATCAAAAGAATTGAATGATGGTACATTGTGATTGGCTTTAAAGTTAGTTAGCGGTCTCTGTAATCTTTAAAGGAAGTCGCTGCAAGCCTGTGATTATTTTTTTTTCACCTGAACTGCCTCCAATTTAATTATGAAAGAGTCCAGAGGCGAATATAACGACAATGATAGTAACCCCTGGAATATAGAGGATGCAACATGTCAAATGCCGTCAACGAATGATATAATTTAGATTAAGTGACTTCATAAGATCGAATTTGAAGATGGGTGTTCTTTTAACTTCAACTAATGATTAAGATGAACTAATGATACAGGTGAATACGTATATGGCGATACTTGATAATGGTCTAGCGAGGAAGGGGAAGTGTTGGTGTCCCATAAATAATATAAAGATTATGTTTAAGGCATCCTCGGTACATATGATTAGACTCTTTCATATGTGGGTATGAAGAATAGGGATATTCTACATGAGGGTTTTACAACATTTTTTGATCCTAAGGGTAGACATCCTCGATACTCCAGGGGTTTCGATCACTTACGATATCCACACCCCTGGACTATCTCATATACATGCAGGTTTAGCGGACTAGTAAAATCCCATCAATCAATTCAAGATTATAGTTAAACTATTTCTTAGTGCAATACTGTCAATGTTTGTGATCAGCATATACATAGTAAAACTTTCAAGTTTATATCACCATTCAAGTTTCTTTAGTTATCTAATAAAACAATTCTGCCATTCACATAATAATACACTGGAGAAAAAAAATTGATAGGCACTCTCACACTTATGACCACAGATTGGACTGTTGGTGAGGTTTACACGAAATAAATCGAAATTTTACTGACTACATCGATGACTTAACTTTGTATGTACAATATTTGCATTTTTGTCACAAAAATTGTACTAGGCTGGATATTTTTCATCCGAATTACGTGATATACATATGTATATGATGTAGTCGCTTCATCCAAGCTATTTCACATTTGAAGAGAAGAAGGTATAAAAGAAGATTTAGTTAAAGAAAGTCTGTAAAGAGGACTTCTGTAATTGCTGTTAGTTCTTAAAGGGACAATTCACTCAGGATAATTCTTTTACATAACCAAGAAGCAAAATATGGCATAAAGGTATTGTTTTACATTTCTTATGAAGCATATAACATAAAATATTGAAAAATTCCGCGTCATTGTTTAGTATTTTATTTGATACTGTTGTAATTACAAATCGTTGATCAATACGATTAAGCAGGTACAATATGTACGCTGTACCCATATCCAAGCCAAAGTCACGCACGTTAAACAAATGAACTACATAACCACTGTGGAGGTGATAAAATGATTTTTTAGTCAAGACATTTCACCTAATAAGGTAAACACACTACTGTCAGGACAATTTGAGCAGTTTTAAACAAAAAACCGATTTGTGATCAAATTTAATATTGATCCAACGATCACTGACACTATCGGTGCTTATTTGTCACGGTGAGCATCTTTAAATTATTGACTGTGTCTTGTTTTGTATCTAAGATTGCCGGTTAAGCACTCCTAGGGCTTCTTGGTTAGCAAACACATTAATATTTGTGAATTTTAACTAAAGAATTCGAGCTATTTATTTGTAATTACCATAAGCCATATTTCCCAGTGAATTTCGTGTTAACTAACATGGTTTCTTGTTCATGGCAAAACAAAACGTTATCTAATGAACTATTACTGGGGTATGGCCCGCAACAAACATTGGAGTATAAATACATTAATATAAATGCTATATAAATATAAAGATGCAATATACATGTCTTTTATGTGTGATATATAATTTTAAACCGTCGATTACTTTAATTCACAGAAAACCTGTCCTGAGTGTCAGGTAAGTACCGATGTTTATCTCTGTCGGTAAGGGACATTTTGTTTATTTATATGGTGGTCAGAGACAGGAATATTTACTGCTTTTAATTGGATAACGGTTAGATTATTTATCGGCTTATAGTATATCGTTAATGCTCTGTGGCGTTGAATACATCAGATGTTTACGTGAATCTTTGACAGAAATCCAATCATTGGGGTAACAGATAAGACTTAGTTTTTAGATATCCACTAACCCATCATGAATCTAATGGGGATTTGTTGTTGTATTATTCTCGCTAAAATCATCATTTTTAATGTTGCAGTTACAAGGGGAATGACTTCATGTAAGTATCACTATGTTATCAAAATTGTCAGTCATATACAATAGTGGAATCTTTTACTGAGACGTTAAACTAGTAATTAAATAGAGAAATTCTATAATTGAACATACACGTCTAAATAACGTATATTCTTTCTTTGTGTGTCGCGGATCCCTCTCAGGTATCTATCAATAGTATTAAACGGACACAGCAGTATCATAAATCATCGAGCGGATACCAATTATATATCTATATCAAAAAAAATCGCATCACTTATTGTTTAGAATATCACCAGTAACATAATCTGTGATTAAGGTGAACTATTATCAGACTATGCAAGTATTATCAACAACTCAATGTTTTATTAATCGCAAAACATAATAATGGTGTAGAATAAAGTACATAACGGTTGCATTTTGCCAAAAAAGTAGTGTACAAGCTAATCCAGTTGATATACATAGATAATCCTTATAAAATAAGTTATAACGTACACCTTACTTTTGTAAAATTACATAATTTCACTATGAAGCTAACAATCGAAACATAAGAGTAGTTATATCAGAGACGAACAGTATCTGATGAGTATTACCAATCTTTATATTGTATGACTGGATATGAAGGATAGGGATATCCTAACCGGAGGGTCAACAGAATGTAGTCAAACCCCTAGGCTTACGAGGATTTTGCAACATCTTTGGTGATCCGGGGGTAAAATATTCTAACCGTCACAATCAGCTAATCAAAGAGTATTTTTCCTTTTCATAATCTCTAACGTTTTACTGTAAAGCAAGTTTACAAACTATAATATTCCAGTCATTTTGAAATAAATTCGAAGAAATCCACGACTGGAAGTCGATGTTCTATACTGAAAAATTACGTGATATTTTCAACACAAATTCCGTTGTTTGCATCTTTTTTAGAGTAAAACCAGTTCAATTTTTGTGAATTTTTTTTTTACCAGAGGGATAGAGTTGATTATTAGTTGACGCTTGTGGCGTTCACGAGGGCTCTTATTGCATGGGTAGCCATGCAAATACAGCTCAGACGACATGGGTGTATTGGCCCTAGGACCAGCCAGTGTTACACCCGTAAGGTATAAAGAATATTTGTTATGTGTTGTAGGTACACAGATTTAACAACGCTAGACAAAGTTTAGTGAGACGGACATTTTCACTATGTTAGCCTATAAGGTATTAAGACGAATTTACTTCAGAAATCATGAATGTTTTTATCTATGTTGCTAGCGTGCTGCGATGTCATGGGTTGTTTAAAGGCATTCACGAGACTAATATTATAGAAGAAATTATAATGGGTAATATAGTGCTTGTATCATTAAACTAGATATTGCAAATATGAACTAAAATATATTACATTATTAACCAAAGCATCAAATAAGAATGGGACTTAATTGAAAAATAACAAAGTATACCCTCATATTAGCAATCATTCCTGTTGAGACATCATGATTGCTATTCAAATATACGCACGCGCAGCCAACATAAAATTAAGTATTAGAAAACGAAAATAAAGGTATTGAAACTCGATTAGAATAAAAAATAACTAATATGACTTCAAAGTGAAATCGCTAAAAACATAAAAGTACGAGACCGTTTTACATAGATGGATATGTTACCAGTCCATTCTTAATATCCAGGTGTTAAGTGATACAGACATAAATGATTGTTACATAGCCCAATATCAATAGGATTATAAGTAAGAACAGTTACTATAGGCAGTCAATTTGGCTCTTAAATCGATTCAATTCTTTCTTTGTAGGAAAGTATACATTTGATTTAACCAAATACTTAAAAATGATGATAGTATAACTGATCAGCATTTACTCTAGCTCACAACAATTTTGTTCCTATGTTTCTATTTGGTTCGTTTTTCATGAAAAGAAAAACGTCATAATTTAGGATGTGCGGTATAGGAGCTATATATGCCTTTGCCACTTTTCTCAAAGATAAGTTAACAAGGTATCCTCTCGTAATCAAGTAATTGTTTTCACTAATTATACGTATACCATCGTCAATATTTCCAGAGTGTTCAACACAAATTTAATGAATTTGTTAATTTTGTTATACATGAATTCCATTTGGTGGACAAAATATAAGAATAGTACAATGCATGCTTCAGTATGATATATGCTTTACCTCCTTACAATTTCGTATAACATACTCGACCATAAAGCTCCAATCGAAGCATAAGTGAGTTATATCAGGACGGCAGTTATCTAATGGTCATACAGCAGGCTTTTATTTATATAAGCGAACGACTTATATGTATATTAATATGTTATCTTACATAGAGACATATTTTCGTATCATATCGACTTATTCAGTTCGTAGAGTCAGGGATACTTCAACAACATGTATATTTGCCTGCACGTAAGTTGTTGAAACTACGTAATCCATTATGTGTAATTTGTTAAGATATTGGGTTGCGTCTCTTTATGGCTAACACGTATTATACATGTTTGAGATGTATGAAAAGACATTAAGCAAAAGTAAGTGATTTAAAGTGCAAATACATATAGAAAAGTGCCACTTCCATGTAGACTGCAGTTAGTTTATTATCCCTTTAGAACACTATCAGGGTTAGATGAGCTGCTTAACAAGCTTTTGGCAGACTGGAAAGTCTGATATTATATTTTTTATTTTGATTGATTACTTTGAAGTTGAAAAAATGGTTTTGGAAAAATTCGACATATTGATAATACAAAACCGGCTTAAGATTAAAGGTACAGATAGTTGTTATTCTAATGTATTGGCATATGGGCTGTTATAAACTAGAGCTATATGCATATGTCTTTTATCAATAATCCACAATAATCTTTTGTATGATATTAGGATAAAAATAGAAAGACTTATTTTAGAAAAAACCTCAGCAATAAACTTATAAAACAGTTAAATTGTTTGTAAACAAATCCAATACACCATTTTAACCACCTAATTGTTTTTCAAAGTGTATTCGATAATGGTACCGTTTGATTTCTAGATATTGTCTGTCTTTTCATCTTTACCTGTCAATATAGCTATTTCATTAACCATACAGTCGTTAATACATTAGTTAAACAGAAATAATTGCACTCTCTGACGAAAAAAAATACATTCACATATTATGCAAATATAACATTTTGATGATACATGGTTATATCGACAAAAGAAAAAAGTATCGAACGAGGACGTAGTCCGTAGTCGATATTTTTTTCTGTGGTAATAACCATGTATTTACCGAAATTAAAATGCTATAATTGTTTTGTTTTGGTTTTTGTTATATATTTTTTTTTAATTTTTAAAATGAGTGGTGAATTTAAATGTTTTGATTAAAACAGCATAATGAAAATTGTGCACTCTATGCTTTTATTATATAACACATGTATATTTTTATGTACGTATATATGTACTGAGAACATTACCAAGCGATAACACCTGTAGCTCCATGTTGAAAACACACCACGATGCATGGTTCCTTCTCCGATGAAATAATCCACTTTTATACTAAAATATATATTAATCATTAAAATATATTCTCTTATGCTTAGGACTAGTGTTATAATGTCTAGTCGAAATTTCAGAATGAGCACGTTCCACGACACCGAAGCGTTTTGGTACGTAGACAATAACGTTATCTAAAAATATCTTTGCAATGTATTTTTTTATAAACTTCTTTCGGGATAATTGGGCGATATAGTGGTTATACTCGGTGATAACGTGGCGTGTATTTCACCAATGAGAAGTGACACAAAATCCAGAAAAAAATATAAATTGTTTTTTATTTTGAAATTTCCTACTCCCCTATCGTGTTAACGTATTGAAACGTTAAAAGTTTAAACAGTAGTCATCAGTCGTAGTATTCATCATCTTTGATTGGCTAACGAAACTGCCAAATAACTCATCTAAAATACCTGTTCAATATTTCTTATAAACTTCTTCTGAAATAATGGGCGATATAGTGTTTTATCGGTGATAACATGGCGTGTATTGATTCATTTTGTGAATTTGTTAAAAGTTATATACCAGATTCAAAACCAATTATGATGTCTAGAACAGGGGATTATACTTTTACTGGGCACTGTTTGTCTGTCTGTGCTGTTTAACTTTATTTTTTTGTAATCTAATTCTTATTTTTCTTCTCTTTCAGCATGTGAGTATCTTACTACATTTACACGGTGATGTATTACCTTGTTTGCTTTCCTCACAATAGCATTCATTGCTTTTATAAAACATACTCAAACGTATACAATTATCGTGGCATACTTTCTGTTTTATATTAGGCTTCACATGGTATTTATGGTGATACTGCTTAAAGCATGAACTCATTAAACAGTCAAACTAGCTTCCTTATGTTGGATACAAATACTTAACAATTTACAACTTAGTAATGAACTCTTATTTCCGATTTCTTAAAAGCAAACTATATTATTGCAAAGTGTTTTGATAACTTTCAATTTTATATGAATTTCTAAAAACAATGACTATAACCATGACATTACACCACTGTTGACATGCCTGTAATCCAGTTGATACATAGGTAATACGCGGTGTACCAAAATGCCTGTATACTGTATACAATAAACATTTTTTTACAAAAATTAAATTTTTCAAACTGATAACGTTAGCATATCAAGGATTCGGTGACAGTAACACGAACATCATCAGATAAATTTTTCATTGATGTACTTTGGTATCTGATGGTTATTACCAGGCTTTATATTGTAGGACTGGACAGTAATAATATATGTTGTGTTGTAAGTAAACAGGTTTAAACACGCTTAACAACAAATGTCACAGTATACAACAACAAATTATGAACAACTTTACGACAGAGATCAGAAATGTAATTATTTATGTTTGCTATCTTATCCAAAGTCGTGTGGTTAAACGAAATTAACCTAACATAGAAGAAATTAAAAATGAAATAATATAGTTTTATCATTAATCTAATCATCGCCAAAATGACACAGCATATAATTACAAAAATAAGAAATATGAACAAACTAATCAATAATTACATGATTAACAAACATATTGTTGAGATCTTTTTGCTGTTCAAAATAGACACGAGCACGCCAGCCATCATAAAATAAATAGGTATTAGAACACGAAATAAAGGTTGAAATTCAATAAAAAAAACTGAAACAATCAGAGAAATTATCTTCATTGAAATACTAAAAAAACATAAAAGCACTAGACGTTTACCTAGATGAATACGTACCCCCTTCTTAAAAATCCCAGGTACTAAATGATACAGACCAATATTAACATAAATCATACCCCATCGAAGTATAAGTCAAGAACAGTTGACAAAATGACGAAAACAAACATTTGCCTATAAAAACACTACGAATCAATACCCTTTGAATAGAACGATTCCCGTGCATCGATTAGCTGATTTCAAACTATACGCCAGTTTCATACCAATAAAAAATAGTCCCCCACAATATTTTAGTGTGTTATATATAATGTGTTGTTTCTTGATATAGAATCAACTAAGGTTTACTGTAATAAGTCAATCAAATCTTATTTTAACAATATTTCTTGTTTATCGTTTGTCATTTGCAAACAAAGTTCGACCGGAAGGCGGAAGCTTGAAAACGCGAGCGTTGTGGAACGACGTCGTATCACAGCTGTTCCATTAATCTCGTTTCTCGTCGTATATATGTGTCATAATTTTAAAAAATAATATAGAAACCTTTCAAGAATTTTTATTTTCATAAAGTATTCTAATGTAAATATTAAGGATTTAATGTATTTTTCTAATTTTCATAGCGGCTTATGAATAGCAGAAGCTATATACATATTTTCCGAGGAGCGCTAACGCGCTCCTCGGGATATGTAGATAGCTTCTGCTATTCATAACCGCTATGAAAATTAGAAAAATACATTCAATCCCTATATAATGGTTAATAATGAGGCTTCCTATTCCGATAACTGGACGATATATGTATATTTACATCACTTATCCACTTTGTACATAGCACTATTTTTATGATATCCTACCAACTTTTATCAGTTAAAGGGCAGGAATACTTGCATATGGTGTATGTGAGTTGTTAAAACTACAGAAGTACAATCACAAGCAGTTTGTTAAGACTTTGAGTCCTCGTTATGATATTAACGAAATGTTTAAGAAATAGCCACCAACAAAACGATTTGATTTAAAGTGTGGATATTCTACAAAAAGATGCCTACTAAATGGAGACAACGGTAAATTCTATATTTTCCCTTTAGAAAACAGGGTTAGATGAGCTGATAAAAGACCATGAAAGTATGCTACTTTATTATTTGAAATAATTATTTTGTAAAAATTCTAATATATTGAATAGTACAAAACTGTTGCAAATTAGAGTTATCAATATATACACATTATCAATCAACTCTTTAATAATCGCTATAAAAACTATAAGATATGTAGTTTGCGAAAAATCCAACACACGTTTGAATCGCTTTGATGCTTTTTCATTGTGTATTTAATGATGGTACAGTCTAATATCTGGATATTGCAACGTCTATTTTTAACTGTCAATATAGCGATTTCATTAACCATACAAACGTTTATATTTCTTTAACAAAAATAATTGCAATTTTTTATTAACATATTAGTTTAATATTTATTAAATTGTTTATATTAAAAAAAATCCTTCAATACTCACTCTGTGATTTTATTAAAAGTTATAAAGCAAATATATTCAAATATCGTGGCATACGTTCTGTTTTATATAGGCGTCACACGGGGTTTATGGTGATACTGCTTACAACATGCGTATTTAATTATATAACATTCATACTGTGTTCTCAATTTTTGGATATAATTGAATACGTATTAACTTTGAACTTAGTATCAACTCTTTTTTTTCACTCTCTAAAAAAGCGAAACATTCTATTGCAAAATATCGTAATTACGTTTCCTCTTATATGTTTGTTTGAAAACATCGGGTATAACCATGACATTACGCCACTTTGACATGCCAAGTTAAGGAATGTTTGTTTGTGTGTACATGATGCATGTACAATAACATCATAGTTATGAAAGAAAAATATAATACTATACCTTTGTGACCGATAAAATAACGCTTAGTTAGCTGTCATTAAATATATCTAAAATTTAAGATTTAAATGAAGTCAATTTCATTTAACACGTGGTTTTGGAGTTGTTGTACCTCCTTTTGGAAGTAGAAGAAGTGTATTTCAATGGATTAAATTATCCATCCACAAAGAGTTTTAAATCATAAAAAAATATAATACAATGTAATCTGCTGTAAGTTTTTTCATATTGTTTGTGAATATAATAGTTGTATTCGACAGTATTATATTGTTAAGTAAGAATACTGGGATTTAAAAAAGGCAACCCTAAGAACTGTTTTGATAACTAATTTGACGTGCTTTTGACGTGTACTATATAGATAATGGAATACAAAGAAGAATATGTTAATACGAATAGAGAGATCATTATTGTGTGTGCAATATTATCTAAAGTCTTGATGGTTATATAATAGATAAAAGACAATTATAGAAGAACAAGTTATTGTAGTATGCAGTTGTATCAGTGAACTAAATATTGTAAAAAATGTCAACAAGTAAAAGGATACTGTAAACCATTTTTGTGTCGTGTGCAATTTACTTTCCACGATCAAAATCGATTTTAAATTCGTGAATGATAGTCTTCGCGAACGTGTTTTATAAAAAGAAAGAACGTTGTTTGAATCATGTAGTAAGTAAAAACTGATTAATTTTTAAAAGTGCCAGGAACACGAATCGTTTTGGTAACGTTTGCAATAACGTTATCTAAACATATCCATGCAATAGAGCCCTATACCTTTTGCATTAATTTCATCCGCAATATTAGGGCGATAAAGTTTTTTTTTGTGGCATTTTTTACCAATGAGAAGCACGAAAAATCCAGAAAAAACAATAATTTGTTTTAATAATTTCTTTTATTTAAGCATCGAAGTCACTAATTTCTTTATTTCATCGGGGTATGAAAGCAATTTTGTTTGGAAACTGTGTGAATCCGGGCAGCGGATTCTCACAAAAGTTTGCAAACAAAATGATGATACAATGTAGTATACTGATCCAGCATTTATATGTACTAACAACATATTAATAGTTCCTATGTTCTTGTATTTTTGTTAGTATTCATGAGGTAAAGCATGTGGAACGTCATACTTC
>SAYR01070355.1:2404433-2419306 GCA_004382745.1 Argopecten irradians irradians
TGTTCCTTAATTCAACATCATCGTCTGTATATGCCTTCGCCACCTTCATCTCCCAGTAATGTGATTGGAAGTTTCTAGCCCGGAGGTTCAGCTAACATTGTAAAGTTTGACTTAAAGGTACTTATGACTATATTCGCAAGGACTTGTTTGTGGTTAAATTATAGTGCCACTAGTGTTAAACTGACAGACGTACTACAAGGGGCTATGTCAGACGAGTAGACATCCAAGCTTGAGTCAAAACCTTGCTATCTCATAAGCTTGCTAAGTTAATAACATTTGGGACTCAAGTTTTAAAGTAATGTTTCATAAATCATAAGCCGTTTCGTTAATTTATGTACCTTAATTCAATGCTGCCGGTTCATCTTGAATTTGAAATTGGCGGCCATTTAAAAAACTGAATAAGAATCGAATTAGTTTGTATCAAAAACTACAAAATTAAAAATCTCACTGTATTTGCAAGGTTTTGTTTGCTTAAAGTCAGCTTAGGCAATCATTATTATATCATTATATATAGATATAGGTACATGTAGTAAATTTGGCGGCCATCTTGGAATGCAAAATGGCGGTCTTTCTACATGAAGTTTAGCACTAACAGCAATTATCCTTAGTATCAATAATAATAAGTACCAAAGTATGGGTGTAGACGTTTAAAATTGTTAACTTGATTTTTTGCTCGATAATTTACAGAGTTAAATACGGAAACAACGTTAATTTAAACGGCCATCTTGGATTTCAAAATGTCTATCATGGTGAAATTAAAATATGAATTTATGTATCAAACACTACACAAATATTATTACTCTCACTATATTTGCTTAAAGTCAGCTTATCCATTTAAATCAATTATATATAAAAGATGTAGCTCGCAAAGTTGGGCGCCATCTAGAAAACAAAAGGGCGGTCCTTGTACATAAAAGTTGAAAAAACATAATGTTATAAGTATCAATAATATGGGTTGTAGACGTTCATATTGGATTTAACTAGTATAGATCGTGAGTTATGCGTCAAAGAAGGTGGTTTTCGCGCCCAAATTTAGAAACCAATATGGCGGCCGCTGGGGCCATGATTTTTTAGGGTCCATTTTTTTCATGAAACCTTATGTCCCAAGAAGCCATATGTAAAGTTTCATGCCTTTCTTCCAAATTTGAACGATTTTCATGCTTAGCCGCTTCCACTATATGGCTGTAGTAAATTAGACCTATATATAATAACCCTATTTGTATGTATTGTAATAAAAATTAGAGGACTTTTTTTAGAACAAAATATCAACAATAAATTATAAAAAAAGTTTGCAAAACAAATCCAATACACCGGTTTAACCACCTAATTGTTTTTCAAAGTGTATTTGATAATGGTACTGTTTGATTACTAGATATTGTCCGTCCTTTTTATCTTTACCTGTCAATATAGCGATTTCATTAACCATACAGCCGTTAATATAATGTCCGAGAGACGTTGAAATATTCATTAAAAAAATAATTTAACATACGTTCTGACGAAACATTTTCATTCACACATTATATAAATATAGCATTTTGATGAGGTCAATACATGGTTATATCGACCATAGAAAAGGTATCAAACGAGGACGTAGTCCTGTAGTCGATATTTTTCTGTTCAATCATATCAAATGACCATGGAATGCTACAATTGTTTTGTATATTTTCTAATATTTTTTTTTTAATTTTTATATGAGTGTGAATTTTATTGTTTAGATTTGAAAAAAAACCAACATAATGAAAACGCATTTTTGCGCACTTTATGCTTTTATCATATGCACCCGTATATCTTATGTACCCGCATGTAAATGCATGTACTCCTATATGCACTGAAATAGGTCAAGTGCTACACCGGCAGTTGACTCCATTTTTTGTTTTTGCTGCGCATGCGCCAACTAACAATTCCTATCAAAACGAAAAGAAGTACATTGTGTTGACGAAACGCAAACGCACGCAAACGCAAACGAACGAAAACGAATTTAAAAAAAGCTCAAACGCAAACGAACGCAAACGAACGCGAACGAACGAAAACGAATCCGGAAGCGCAAACGCAAACGAAAAACGATAAACGAAAGGAAACGCAAACGAAACTAAACGAAAGGAACGCAAACGAAACCCAAACGCGTTTGAGGGAATGTTACACGCATTAATACTGTACTGTGATCATTACCAGATTACACCTGTAGTTTCATATAGAAGACACAGTCAAATGATGGTTCTTCTCCGATGAAATAATCCACTTTTATACCAAAAATATATTATTATTAAAATGTATTTCTCTTATGCTTAAGACTAAAGCGTTTGTTTTCAAGCGCCAAGCGTTTGTTTTAAAGCGCCACGAACACGAAACCTGTTGGTAACGTAGACAATAACGTTATCTAAAAATATCTGTGCAATATATTTTTATGCACTTCTTTCGGAATAATTGGGCGATATAGTGTTTTATCGGCGATAACATGGCGCGTATTTGACAAATGAAAAGTGACAAAAATCCAGAAAAATACAAATTGTTTGATTTTTGAAATCATTGAAATGGTTATGAAAAAAATCCTTCAACACTCATTTTGTAACTTTAGTAAAATTATATAGCAGATTCAAAACCAAGTTTATAATGTCTAGAACAGGGAATGATACTGTTTAATATCTAGGTACTACCTGTCTGTTTATCTTTATTGTTTGTGATCTAATTCTTATTTTTCTTCTCTTTCAGTTTGTGAGTATCTTGCTACATTTACACGGTGATGTATTACCTTGTTTGCTTTCCTCACAATATAATTAGTTCGATAACGTTGCATTTATATGCTACTTACTAGATTGTGCTATAAAACATACTCAAACGTATACAATATCGTTGCATACTACTGTTTTATATAGGCGTCTATGGGATTTGTGGTGATACTGCTTACAACATGAGCTCATTTAACAGTCGAACTCCTTATTTTGGATATAATTACATAATAATTTACAATTTGTAACTTAGTATTAACTCTTCTATCCAATTTCTTAAAAAAAACTAACTATATTATTGCAAAGTGTTTAAATAACGTTCAATTTTATATGTATATCTAAACACATGACTATAACCATGGCATTACACCACTCGAATCCCATGTGGAGCAGTTGCCAGGTACTGACCGCTGGCCGGTGGTTTTCTCCGGGTACTCCAGCTTTTCTTCACCAACAACCCTGGCACGTCCTTACATGACCCTGGCTGTTAATAGGACGTAAAAATAAACAAACAAAATCAAACTGTATACAAAAAACTCTTTTTTTTACTGGTGATAAAAATTATGACATTTATCGAATATTATCGGGAAAAAAAGATGAAAATTTCATTGTTTTCCCGTCATTTCATAAAAATGACAAGACATAACGTCATTATTATGATTTAATCGTATTCAGCATGTTTCAATCATATAAAAACTGTGTTTATTTGCCTCTGAATGTTGTCTGGTTCTCTATCTATGCGCATGTATGCGAATGTGCCATTTTGGCCATTTTTGATACCTGAAATCCAAGATGGCCGCCATATGACCCCCATGGGACATTAGTTGTCAATGGCAACAAGCATAAATGAAACTAGACATCATACCGGTCCTAAAAAATCATGTTTCGAAAAACTGCCAGAGGGGTACATGGGAACCTATTTCTCCTCCCCCACTAATAACGTTATTATTTTGTCTGTTATCTTATCCGAGGTCGTGGTGGTTAAACGATCAAAATACTAACATAACAGACATGATAATTGATACTATAGTTTTTACTATTAAACTAAATATTGCCATAAATTACTCGACATTTACAATTCACAAAGGAAGAAATAAGAATAGATTAATTAAAAATATGCATAATTAATAACATTCTGTTGAAATCATTCAGTATCAAAATCAAGGTGCTAAGTAATACAGATCAATATTCACATTGAATTTTCATACCCACTGGATTATACGTAACGTTCAGTTACTATAACAGTAAAATTTGCTCAAAATATTTTATTTATTTCTTGTAGAAAAGATACATTAGAATTACGAATCAGAGACTTGTGCCAAATACTTTAAAATGATGATAATATGCTGATCCAGCATTAACATGTAGGCATAATATTTTTAGATCCTATTTTTCTGCTCGTATATTTATTAGTATTCATGAGTATAGCCTTTAAAAATGTCATAATTCAGGATGTGCGGTATAGGTGCTACATATGCTTTCTTGCTATATCCACTTTCCTAAAGAGGAATGAACAACAAGGCATCCCTCAATGTAACTGTTTTCACTAATTACACGGTATAACCATCGTCATTATTCAGAGTGGTCAAAAAATTTAATGATTACTGCAATTCTATAATGGAATCACATGGAATGTGGCAGACAAAAACATGGCCGATTAAACTAATATGGTATCAGATAGGTCTTATTTTAATGTATTGACCAATGCCTGTTATAAATTAGAGCTATAGACGACTTTTTTTCAGTTATCTCCCCGAATAGTTCGAAATTACGTTAAAAGGTGGCGTTGACGTCGGCCGCAATTAGCTCCGTGACTTATCTCATCCGTGACTGAAGCGGTGAAGGTCAATGTGAAAGTGCCGTAGACTCGTCTTTTACATTATCGATATCTTTGTATAAGTGATTGGAACTCCTGTCAATTTTTCAAGAATATCGAAGTTAAAGTTATCATGTCTGTTTTCGAAACCATTGAAATCGCCGACTTCTCGTCCAGAGTTCGTAAAAGCTAGCGAGTAGAAAGATGATATGAGAGAGTGGCCGGAAGTGATGTACGGCGATGTTTACAATTATTTGATGAATAGTCGTGCTGTTGATGGAAGTGAGATGAGTAATTTTAAGTCATTTGACAGTTATAACTACTTCAAGAGTGGGTCTGTAGGTAGAATACTACACACCATTGTCGATGACGAGTTTTGTGTTAATGAAAACAGAGGTTATGCCATCACAGAAAGCCAATGAAAAGTGGCATTCACCATGGGTATTGTGTGGGCGGAACGGCTGGGTGTTACGGGCGAGTGTTCTTGTGTGGCTGGTCTGAGTAAAACTTGTGGCATGTCGGAGCGTTACTGTGGAAGTTAGTGAATGCATGTAGAATGAATCTGACTGGAAAAAGTTGTACTGACGAAATGATGAAATGGATATGGGGAACAACTAGCAACATAGAGCCATGGTTAATAAACAATATGGACTTCAAAAAACCAAAACGAAACCACGACGAGAATGAGTGTGAAAGAGTTGAATGTGAGAAGATTAAAGCTAATAGTCGATCAGATTTTCAAATGTTTACGTCCCAAGAAAAATTCAGAAAATATGTAGAAACTTCTGACATGAAAGAGCTGTTTCTTCGTCAAAATATAACTATGTTTAAGTCTGTCAGTTTTAAACCAGCACCCTATGATTCTACAAGTGATTTTACACCTCATGAGAACCATTCCGATTCTCAATGTTCTTGTTCAAAATGTAGTGTCTTCTACAATAACTATGTAAACATTTCAGAAAATAAAATAAAATTTATTAAAGGAAGAAAAACAGAAAAACAGGCTAGTGGTCAAGATTCTGAAATATGGAAAGACAGCCGAAAGATTAGAGTTACTGGTAACACTGCCCATAATGTCCCAGTCCGAGATACAACAAACCCTGATAATTTCATAAGGGAACAGATGTATCCTACCTTTACCGGTAATAGATTCACTGAGCATGGAAATGCGGGTGAAAATTGAGGTCAAATCCATGTTGCGAGGTCTAGGAATGAACCTTACTGAAACAGGAACTGTAGTTTCAAACGAGAACCCTTGGCTTCTGTTTCACCAGATGGTGTCTTGACAATCAACAATGAAAATATTTTACTTGAAGTGAAATGTCCACTGTCGGATTTCGACTCCCTAGGTGCATATTTCAAATCAGGGAAATATGATGTAGTTTTTGTTGATAGCATGAATTATCTGAGATCCAGAGGGCCAATGGGTTATTACCTACAAGTACAATTAACACTGCATGTTTGCAAATTAAATAAATGCCACTTGCTTGTTTGGACTCCACGAGAATATAAGGTGGTTGAAGTGTTGTATGATCAAGTGTTCTGTGATCAAGAGATAGGAATAAAAAAAAAAAACATCTACTTCCAGAAATTTCTCCCGCCATTGTGGATGAGTTCGAGTCCACTAGGTTATCCTTGTCTGAGAAATACAAAAAAGCTTGTGTTATAATTCATGAACATGCATGTATCGCATACGGTAGTTCAAAAAATGACACTTTGACCGAATTCAATTATCAATATGATATGTTATACCTGTATGGTATGTTAGTAAATAACTTCAGAAGATTTTGACTGTCCATATATATCTATCTGCTTTATTGTACGTCACAGCAAGAATAACTTTTGGTGATTTGTGTGTACAAGTCAGCGTGTATGCTACAAATTCTTATTTACAAATATCCCAGAGACTGAGCAATATCATAATTATCAAAAGACAAAAAAAAGACCCTCTAGATAATGCATTGCTTTTTTTTACTGTAAATACTGCTTATCCATCCATTTAATCTTCAATCTTATAAAATGTACACTTTCATTTTTATGATACAAGTATTCAAAATACTGTACAATTTTATCTCTCAAAAACCATTCAAATTATGTATGAAAGGGTGTTTCTATACCTAATATGAATATAAAGATCTAGAAATGATTGGAATGACAAGACATTTTTGTTTGTATCTAAGGAAATTGAATGTCCAATTTAAATAGAATCTTTCATTAAAATGCATCAACCTGAAATATGAACTATTTATTTGTTAATTAAAAAAATGTAACTGAAATATATATATTCAAACCTTGATAACTAGAAGATCAAATCTTTGCATGGCAATACATTCAGTGTACTGTACTGTGAAATATTCAGATTATACACAAAAGTTCTGTTACATATGTAAAAAAATTGCTGGCAGATTATCTCCGAGAAAACTACCGAAAAAAAAAAATAAATAAATGAGTTAGAGAAGGTAAATAAGTTGATAAATAATATATATTGATGCCCTATTAACAAGGTTTACATATTTTTGTATATTTGTAAAACTATACATGTAACAGAACTTTTGGAGGGCAGTGTATATATTACATTACAATGCTTATTGTGTACTTAAATATATTGGGTGTTTTAGGTTCAAACTCAATGAGGTTCAGCTGTATATTGAAGGTTCATTAGATTTGAAAGACTTAAATACAATAGCAAATTAATCTAGAGTTAATTACATTGACAAATTAATCTTAGAGTTAAAAATGTACATCACTGTGAACAAGTAATTATTCAACATTTTCACCTTCAACATCCTCTCTAGAATCTTTTATTAACTCTGGGCTAAGATCTACAAGAGCTGCATAAACAATCAGAATGTCATCAAGTTTTTTGACAGAGCTCACAGGTACAATGTTACTCAAAATCCTGAGCACTTTTAGTCTACGGATGGCGCGCTCAACATGAATCCTTGCATGGGCTATACGTCTTGTTTCAGTAGCTTCCATTTCAGACAATCTAGGCTTTCCTTTCGTAAAGGCAGGAATATTCAGCTTCACTTGTAGTGGGAAAAGTAAATCTTTTATTGTGAAACCTTTATTTCATCACCAGGCAGTAAGTAATTAAGGAATCCAGACTTTCCAACAATGAATTTGTCACTTGCCCTTCCACCAAACCCTTTTGATATAAACATTATTTGGCCGCCATGTGGAGAAATGCCAACTAAGTATTTAACTGTATTGTGGGATTTATACTGGCTATAGGTTTTACCTCTGGTTTTCAAATTTTTTGGTCGTTGTATAAATGTTTCAGCACAGTCAATAATAACAGTTGTTTTGGGATATGTGTCCTTAAACACTGCAGGAACTGTAGCACGAATTGTCTCTCGGGGCAACCATACAATGAGCTGTTTAAGCTTTTGACTTATTAATGGCTACCAGTAATTAAAAATCTTGGATGCATTGCTCTCACTTGTGCCAAACCGATGGCCTAAATCAGCAAAGAGTAGATTAAGTCTCAATCTCATCAGAAACAACAGTAACTGGTCTGCTACATCCATCTTGAACTTAAATGGTGTTGTTATACACTTAAATACTCGAGTGAATGTTGAAAAAGCCTGGAGAGTTAAGCCTGTGTATAGGAGAGAGTATGCATCTGTTGATATTTTTTTCACAAGACATACTTATATGTGTAGTTGAACAGTTGACACGTTTAGAAACACTAGTTGTACTAGATGACTGTGTCTGTGTTTATACATCATATGTCAGCTTGTCCCTTGTTCCTCGGTAGGTATGATCCTGCAGGTCTCCATCATACCACTGTGTACCTGCAGTGATTTATTTTAATTTTTTTTATTGACAAAACTCAATTATCAAGTCAAATTAAATTGTACAGAAAAAATGAGAAATAATATATCATAACGAGCTAAGTTTAAGATATATTTAACCAAAGTTTAAATATTATTATAAAAGTTAAATTCATGCAGCTGAAATTTCAGATTAATATGTAGATATACATGTAATTTTCAAAACTAGAGACTGAGTGAAGTGGGAAAAGGAAATTACATTTAATACTAATCTTTATAGTATGTTGTATCAGTACATGTACTCAGATACAACTGTACATGTAAAAACAATAAGAAATCAAATTCAATATACCCTATTTGACCCAATAAGTGCACATGTCCCTATAAGTGCCCCTCCCACTTTTGAGGCCTCAATTTCAAATGTCCAGCATAAATAAAGAGCAAAACTGAATAGATTTGCAATAATTTTGTTCAGCACCTTTTCACTTTTTTGTTTTTAAATTTTCAAACACCCTGGGCACCTATTGTGTTGAATACGTTAGATGTATCAACTTTCATACATGTATGAATGTCTATACAAATTAGGCACATTAGAAATAGATGAAGATGTATGTGTACCTGATGATACTAAATCAGCCTCTGGTTCTGTCTGGGTGAAGGTATTGGTCCTGGTGTTTGTCTCTATAACCTGGTCTTCCTCAAATTCATGATAATGACCATCATCCGTCTCCTCACAAAAAAAATTGCTGAAAATGCACAAAAAATGAAAGTTAACATATGTGTTAATCAAATGTGATCTGGTACAATAGAGAGACTTTCTACCTGGTACTGAAGTAAAACAATATACTGTTAATTGTGCCTTGAAATCAAATTTGTAATATTCAAATACAAGTTAAGTGGTAAAAAATAATGTGTATCATTTCATCATCAAATAATTCTCTTTTCTTTTAGATCCAAACAAGTCTTGGAGTTTTTTTTTCCAAATAGACATCTGATATCCATCTGTTAAAATTAAGATATAGAGGATATTTAGTGGCTCTATGAATGAAATTTATCAAATAAGTTCAATAATTTGATATGTCACACACTTAGGCCAGTTGCATACCATATTATTTAACAAGTTTGATAATTTTATATCACACAGTTATGAGTGTAAGATTTTATTTATCACATAACTTTTATTAATGGCAATATTTGTAAGTGAAACTTTTTAATTTTGTCTATATAAAACAGCAGAAATTCTGCTTTAATATGACATTTCCATCTACCGATTGAGACAATTTTTACTAGTTAAACATCCTATTAACAGACAGGGTCATGTTATGAAATGCCAGATTCGTTGATGAAGGAAAGCCGGAGTACCCAGAGAAACACCACTAGTCAGTACCTGACAGCTACCCCACATACAAACCTGACCTAGAGTTGGAGGGCTTGTGGTAATATGTAGTGACACAACAGCCTCTATGACATCATAATAGTGTTATAACACAGGTGTCATACAATATTTATGATATGGCGGAATGACATAGCTGGACAGACCAGTTATGTTATAATCAGATTAAGATTCAGATTGTATGTGCAAGTCTAAAATCAGGGTCTGAGGAAACTCATACCAGTTATTATACCAATTATACTTATAATACAATATGCAGATGTACTGAATACCTGTGTTTGTCTGTGGTGTTATCTGGCATCTTCCTTTTAAGGATTTTCCTTCCCTTCTTCACTTCCTTCTCATAACCTGATTAAGAAAATTTCATCATTTTATATTTAAATACCATTACATACCATTTTTTGTAAATATCATTCCTTTAATTATTGACTAACTTTTGTGTGATTCAGCTCTTTTACACAGATTTACTGTACAAAAAATCATATATATCTAATTATATCCTGTACAGAACAGCCTACATACATTGCATTGCCATAGGTAATAATTAACAAAACACTACATAAATAGCTGTATCATCATGAATTATAAACCATGTACATGTTATGCAATGAGCATTTACATGTAGGCCTACTGTACACAATAAATACAGTACATGTAAATATACAGTAGTCTGCAGTCTTTTTTTATCTTATGTAATTCAAACTCCTACATATTTGATAATACCACTACCCGTCAACCTGTGTTTTTAACACAACTAGATGATAAACAATGTAGCAGGCCTATATAATACACATAACAGAGTACATGTGTGTTACAATGTACATATGTACAAAAATCTTATAGAATTTTCATAGAGCTACAGTACCTGAGATCTGAGAACTAAAAATAATAAAATGGGTCTAGTGCGGTGTCCCGTTATCGTTGACAATTTGACCGACTGAAAGATTATTGAAAATGATAACGGGTAGGTTAGCTTTGTATGCAGTATGAAGATACATACCTAATTTGAGAGTAGGGACGTAATTTTCTGCTGTTGGTTTACCGTCAACAAAGTGATCCGAGCAGACAATAACTCGTTTTGGCAAGTTGACTCGGTTGATTGCAGCACCCCATGAAAGCCGCACATCCTCTCTCTTTGGCATCCTGTGCAGGCTGAACGGTATCAGACAGGGACATACATCATGAATCGTATCATGTTTATCACACCTTTCCGTCTTCCATTGATGTAACCGCCGCCTACTGTTCGTACAGCCCACTACAGCACACGACTCTCCTCCGCCCTTTTTGTATTTCGCTACGTCGGCCATCTTGTTACCACTGACGCGAAGCTGTCAAATTTCACGGAGGTAATGGCCGCCAATCACATGACCACCATATTAACAAGAATTGGTCACGGTGATAAGTAGAAGATCTTGTGTGAGTTTGGGCTTAATCGGACTGGTGAAATCAGAGATGTTTAAAATATAATTGTCGAAATTTGCCAAAAAATTCTTAGTTAAATATTAATTACGTCATAAAAAACTAATTAGTGGGCCATTATATTTGAAGACATCAAAACCTTTAGAATGACATATTGCATCGATGTAATGCAAAAAAATGGACGAAAATTGAATAATAAAAAACAATCTAAAAATAGTAACATTAGGTAAACTTTGACATGTAGCGAGCTTTTTAACAAGACATATTTTGAAATAACATATCACAAAAACAAGTTAGATATGTCCATTTCCTACAAGAAAATACCTCCAGATTTCAAAAAGCTTTCATACTTTTTGAGTTAGAGCAGTTTTTGTGTTTTAAGGTTTTCTGTCATGGCGGCCATATTGGATTTTTTGACCTACTTAATTTTGTCCATGGATCACCTTTAGTTACATGGCTTAAATATACTGGAATATTTTTTATCCTATGTCTTACCGTTTGTCCGATAGAGCGTTCACAAAAACAGGAAGAATTACTTACATAATATATACTAATAATAATAAAAATACTGTTAGAGGTATTTTTATGATTCCAACTGTTCCGAAATCAAGATGATTTTTTAAGTGTTCCGGCAAAATTAATGTATTTTATTTTTCTTACTTTTTGAGAAAATCAACTTTTTTATGTCGATGCCAAAATTCACTTGGAAGGTCTTTATCACTACGGTGTTGATTCCGGTTGAAAACAAGCGTTCTGACGCCCTTCGAATTTGCGAATTCAAACCCAACAAAAGTAGCAGAATAATATCAATAAACCAGATATTTTCAACACTAAATATCGAGATTAATAAGGCATAGAACTCGATACCAGGTAAAAAGAATTTCATGTAACAGTTGCGATATGAAAATATTGCGATGTGAGTAAATAAATGATTAATTTCTTTATTCTGATTACCATTTCAAAATTTGACGATTTGATCCCGAACATTCCAATGACGTCACTTTTTAGTCCTCTATGAGCCCGGTGATTCGACCTTGCAAGCTGACGTTTTGAAGGATTGAATAAGTACTCATTTGCGGTATTATGGTGGCAATTTGCACTCATATACAGCTTAACATAGTTTAAAATAATAGTGTTACTTTATCTTGGATCATTTCATTATTTAAACGTCACTTTGACAAAAAGAAACAGTAGGCCTACAAGTACGTACATACAATGTAAATCTTACAGCGTTCGTGGATACAAGGCTTCGTTTAGTAGATGAATTTCATGAAATATTGCACAAAAAACATCATTAACATGCTTCTGAGACATATAATTAATGAGCTGATGAATCAACTACACGTGGTTTTTTAAAAATAAAACCGGAAGCGAAGTTGATTGGCTGCCGTTTGCTCTACTAAGTATGTATACGGCGGCCGTTACAAATGTGTGAAATAGAAGGGTCTCGGAAGTATTTCATTGTACACAGTTGTTTAATTTCATAAATGGGATGTAACATGGGGGCAAAGGAGTACATAAGATCCCAATATAAAGGTATGTGTACGTTTTCCCGGCATTGCATGGACGATATATTACAAATATGCCGCTGTTGTAGCGTAGGCCAAATCTGGCCTACGATTTCACATTATTCAGAGGTACCGCGAGCTGACTATATATTAGGCAAAAAAAAATAAAAAAAACCTAATAATATAGGCAGGTTTAGCGGACTACGTCTCGGCGAAATCAAACTCATTCCTCTCAGGGGATGTCTTCAACGACATTCGAGCATATCAGAAAAAAAACAATAAGATAACAAAGATTATCGTATACCAGGTATATTAAAGAACAACAAAAAACTTTGTGATTTGTGATCAATGTGTTATTATCCTTTTCCCACTTTTCTTCATGCTGAAACAACAGCTACATGCACATTACATTTACAATTTTTTTATTTTTCTTATAAGGAAATACTCTATCATACAACAATGTTATCTGCTTCTTATACAAAAATCACTGTATATAAAAAAGCAGAAATCTGGTTAAGTGTTAACGTGCAGATCTTCTGATCTTTCTATTCTCACCACCGGCGGCATTTTTTTTTTCTTTTTTTCTTTTTTTTATATATCATGCAAACATGCCTATTCAAACTATTCACAATATCTGGCGAGGGCTACATGTACATGTAGCTCTATTACTACAGAATAAATAATTATATATCTGAGGATTTACATCGGATATATACATGGTCAGTATCTTACAGTAGCTAGGCCAAGGACGTGTCCTTGAATAGGCCTGTTAGTTTTATTTTGGTGTTGACACGGAAAGACGAGATGACTACTATCTCCTGGATATTTAAACAAATCATTTATTTCATCTAGGCAAATAATAATTTGAAAATTCCATATACCGCCTGCAAGGAGACGTCCTAGGCCTATCGCTACCCACAATACACTTGATCGTGGTCTTATACATATGTATTATGTAACTTTTCATCGATAATTTGATCCAGATATATCTGTCTTCGACAGTTATATTTAGAATTATGAATATGTGGAAGGAACGTATGTACAAGATAAAAACAACTCATCTCAACTGCTATTCCGGGACCGTGAAATGTAATATTGGTCACCTCAGCCCAAGCACAGGGGCAAGCAAATTATTCATTATGTAAAATAATTCCTACGTACGTCATGTCCACATGACTGAAAATTATATATTATGTAAATATCGTTTAGCTTGTAATAATAATAATAAGAAGAAGAAACTTAACGAAAAAAACAGGTCTTTTCACCATTTGGTGAAAGGCCCTAATAGTGGGGGAGGAGAAGTAGGTTCCCATGTACCCCTCTGGCAGTTTTTCGAAACATGGTTTTTTAGGTCCGGTATGATGTCTAGTTTCATTTTATGCTTGTTGTCATTGACAACTAATGTCCCATGGGGGTCGTATGGCGGCCATCTTGGATTTCAGGTATCAAAAATGGCCAAAATGACACATTCGCATATATGCGCATTGATAGAGAACCAGACAACATTCAGAGACAAATAAACACATTTTTTGACATGATTAAAACATGCTGAAAACGATTAAATTATAATAATGACGTTACGTCTTCTTATTTTTGTGAAATGACAGGAAAACAATAAAATTTTCAGCTTTTTTCCCTTAAAAAATCGATAAATGTCATATTTTTATCACAAGTAAAACAATTGATGGACAAATCACCTTGTAACAGTCATTTCGAATTGAACCAACTCTTATGTAAACATATCTGTACTATATAAAGACAGATCGCATCAATGAGGTCGGAAAAAGAGAGGGACCTCCCCCATAAAAAAATCACAAAAAATGGCCAAAATGACACATTCGCATATAGCGCATAGATAGAGAACCAGACAACGTTCAGAGGCAAATAAACACATATTTTGATAAGATTGAAGCATGCAGAATACGATTAAATCATAATAATGATGTTACGTCTTCTCATTTTTGTGAAATGACGGGAAAACAATGAAATTTTCAGGGTTTTTTTTCCTAAAAAATCGATAAATGTCATAAATTACATCACAAGTAAAACAATTGATGGACAAAAAAACTTGTACCAGTCATTTCGAATTGTACTAACCCTTGTGTAAACATATGTGTAATTTAAAAGGATTTTATGTTTTTTAGCAGAAGAATCGTGGACACCCCCCCTCCAAACACTACTCATGGAGAAAAAAAATCATTATTATTATTACATAAATTACATATTTCCTGATCT
>SAYR01070355.1:2419407-2503351 GCA_004382745.1 Argopecten irradians irradians
GGAAAAAGAGAGGGACCTCCCCCATAAAAAAATCACAAAAAATGGCCAAAATGACACATTCGCATATAGCGCATAGATAGAGAACCAGACAACGTTCAGAGGCAAATAAACACATATTTTGATAAGATTGAAGCATGCAGAATACGATTAAATCATAATAATGATGTTACGTTTTCTCATTTTTGTGAAATGACGGGAAAACAATGAAATTTTCAGGGTTTTTTTTCCTAAAAAATCGATAAATGTCATAAATTACATCACAAGTAAAACAATTGATGGACAAAAAAACTTGTACCAGTCATTTCGAATTGTACTAACCCTTGTGTAAACATATGTGTATTTTAAAAGGATTTTATGTTTTTTAGCAGAAGAATCGTGGACATCCCCCCTCCAAACACTACTCATGGAGAAAAAAAATCATTATTATTATTACATAAATTACATATTTCCTGATCTATGATTCAGACAGTTCCAAACTGCAATTACATTTTTTAACAGCAATAGTCATGTAAGGATGTGCAAAGGTTTATTGGTGGAGGAAAGGCGGAGTTCCCGGAGAAAAAACACCACCAGCAGTCAATACCTGGCAACTGCCCCTGTAGATTCGAACAGCCTACCCAGAGGTGGAGGGATTGTGGTTATATGTCGAGACATTATAACAATCAGCCACCCCGGCCCCAATTACAACTAGAACGTGGTTAGAACCGTAATAATCCACTCTTATAGTGAATAACTGAAAACATAGAATTTTTCATAAATTTTCGGCTCGTGCCAGAACGAAACGTACCACTGTGTTTGAATTATTATCCTTATTTTTTTGTCCTGAAGACACGATGGTATAGCACAGCTCATTACCACAAAACTAAATCCTTTCGGTATCACGACTGTTACTTTGGTTTTCATCAAACTGCTGCAGGTTGGCGCAGGTTTTCATCACTCCAGGAAAATAAATGTACACCTCTATTTCGACGATTCCCTCATACTCCACCAAGCCATTGCCAGTCGGGGAGTGGTCTGGGGATCAGGTCTTCGAGCACATCAACATGCTGGAGATAAGGCTGTTCGGTTGGCGTTGCAGGCTTTTCGGAAGATTCTACATTCCAAGGTGGTTTGTGTGACTACAGACAACTCTACAATTGTCGCTTATCTGGAAGGAAAGGATGGGGGACAAAGTCTCACGTCCTTTGTGCTCTCGCTATTCGTGTTCTTCTTATCTGTCAGGAAATGCGGTTGACTCTCTTAGTCAAGCATCTTCCAGACAGGTTGAATGTTCTGGCGGATACTCTTTCCAGGCGCCGCAAGCCGGTTGTGACAGAAAGGCAGCTAAATCTCCTGATCTTCGAGGGCATTTGCTAGATGTGGAACATACCTCATATAGACCTTTTCGCCACTTCGCCACTAATTGTCCACTTTTGTCTCTCTGGTGCCAGACCAAATGACTCGGGCTGTGGACGCTCTATCTCTAGATTGGGAGGGGATACATGCTTATGCATTCCCTCCATTCAACCTGGTGGGCAGGGTTCTAATAGAAGTTTCGGGAGTATCATTTTCCCCTTCTTCTGATAGCGCCCCTGTGACCGAGACAATTCTGGTTTCCGGAGCTCTTGTGGTTTCTCTTGGTGGATATTCCTCTGGTTTTCCCACTCAGAACCAATCTCCTGCGCCAGTCTCGGTCCCGGAAGATCCATTCAAGAGCGTGGAAGCTATCTCAGGAGGCCTCGCTCAGTCAGGCTTTTCTTAAGACTTGTCAGCTCGCATCGCCGGATCAATAAGTCTTCATCACCTGGCGTCTAACATTCATGGAAGATCGTCTGTGATTGTTGTATCGACAGGAAGATTGATCAGGTCAAAGCCTCTGCCCAGCTGATTGCGGATTCCCTTCTCTATTTGTTTAGGGAACGCAAACTTGCCTCTAGTACTATTGCAGGCTATCGCATGACTATTTCAAGTGTATTGTATTCTCATGGTAGACCAGAGTTAGGGTCTTCCAACTCTTTGTCTATCTTGATTAGGTGGTTCAGTCTGGACAGGCCTAGGGTACGACAGTTAGCTCCATAGTGGAATCTAGCACTTGTGTTACTGAAAGGGGCTCCCTAAGAGTCTTTGTGTCGGTCTCTTTTTGCCTCAGGCCGTAGAAGGAATGATATCGTGCTTCGTTGGGCCAGATATAGCTCTGTTACCCTACTCACTGATCCTGCCTTTTTGGTAAAGATTCACAATCTCTATTGAGTCGAAGGAGAATGTTGGCTGCTTTGTCCCAGTCGGACGCTTAGTTTTTCTCTTGATAAAACAAGGGGGCAATGTTTTATTCTTGTCCATTAAACAGGGTTAGTAGGAATTCTCCTCCCAGTATATCTCCAGATGGATATGTCAGATGATCAGGATTGTTTATGAGCAGTCTAATTATCAATCTGGGGCGAAATACAAGGAGATGGCCCATGAGGTTAGAGCCCTTGCGACTTCTTTGGCTCTCCATAATGGGTCATGGTTCCAGGACATCATGTCTGCTGCCTTTTGGCGTGGTCAGACTACTTTCAATGACTTTTACCTACGGTCCCTGTCCTCTTATTCTAATTGACTGTTTTCCTAGGATCCCGTTGTGGCGGCCCAGTCTGTGACTGTTCTTCCTCAGCAGATATTATATGTATTCGTAGTTTTTAACTTATGCGAGCAGGAATCACAATGGTACACCTTTTTCACGGGGAGGTATATCCAAAATTGGAGGAGAATAATTCGAACCCAGTTGTTTTCACCAAAAAGAAATAAATTATTACGGTTATTGGGAACTGCCTGAATTATGGATAAAACATGTGAACTAGCCTTTGGATGTTAACTGGATCCGGGAATATTTTTTTTTAATTATTTGGGAGGGGGTTTGAGGTCATCTCGCTTCTTCTGCCAAAAACCATAAATCTATCCTTTTATAATGCACATATGTTTAGACAAGAGTCAGTTCAAATCAGAATAACCGTTACAATGTGTGTTGACAGAATATTTGGAGTTTAAATTTATTGATTTTGTTTTTCAATTTCTTTTCTTCTGCGTTTTCTTTTCTTTGTGTGTGTTTAGGGGTGGGGTGGGGGGGTCGGGGGGTCCCTCTCTTTTTCCCACCTCACTCATGCGATATTTTTATAGTACATATGTGTTTACACAAGGGTTAGTGCAATTCGAAATGACTGTTACAAGGTGTTTTGTCCATCAATTGTTTTACTTCTGATGTAAATTATGACATTTATCGATTTTTTAGGGGAAAAAAGCTGAAAAATTCATTGTTTTCCCGTCATTTCACAAAAATAAGAAGACGTAACGTCATTATTATGATTTAATCGTATCTAGCATGTTTCAATCATATCAAAAATGTGTTTATTTGTCTCTGAATGTTGTCTGGTTCTCTATCAATGCACATATATGCGAATGTGTCATTTTGGCCATTTTTGATACCTGAAATCCAATGGCAACAAGCATAAAATGAATCTAGACATCATACCGGTCCTAAAAAAACATGTTTCGAAAAACTGCCAGAGGGGTACATGGGAACCTACTTCTCCTCCCCCACTATAATAAGTATCAATAATATCGGTGTAAACGTTGAAGAGTGTTAACTTGATTTTTACAGATAAATAGGGAAACAATTTGAACTTATACAGCAATGTTGGATTTCAAAATGGCGGTTATTTTGAAATCCACCATTGCCGTATAAATTAAAATATGAATCAAATTATTTATTTATTAAACACTTCAAAAGTATGGATACTCTCACGTTATTTGCAAGTGTTTATTTGCTTAAAGTAAGCTTAATCAATTAGATGTATTTTTATAAAGGTATAGCTCGCAATGTTGGCGATCATCTTGAAATTAAAAAAGGCTGTCCTTCTCAATGAAGTAAAACGCCATCAGAATATTCCTAAGCGTAAATAATATGGGTGAATACGTTTAAAGTTTTGGTCTAGCTGGCATGGAACGTAAGATATGGGTCGCAGAAGGTGTGTTTTGGAGGCCATTTTGAAAACCGAAATGGCGGTCGCCAGGGACGAGAATTTTTGGGGTCCATGTTTTTCCTAAAACCTGATGTCCTTTCATGCTTTCTTCAAAATGTGAACGATTTTCATGCTTAGCCACTCCACTAGTCTTGGAACAATAGAAGGAAGATTAAAAGGGTGATCTAAAGGTATAGGTATACATTAGACGACGACATAGATGAAAACGTAACCCACTCCCACCCCAAATGCGTTTATTGATACTTGTAAAGACATGTCTGGGGCTACCTTGAATGCCTACTGGTTTGGCCATGGCATGCACATGTAAAAACTATTCTATGCTAATAACGATTAATACTTAAATTTTATACTCATGAACGTATTTAACATTCGGACTTATATATAAATAAATGTTAAATCAATCAATATAATCTTATCATTCTTCATTCTGACCCATATTAGGTACTTGTGTGTATGTAAACACTAGGGAAATGCTCCATACTGATGTTTCCAATAGCGAGTTCTTCAGTGTAATCATATTTTAATTAAGTTTGATCAATCTGTATGTCTGTTAATTTTGGATGCAATCATGTCATTAAACCACTGTATTATGGCCCCAGCACTTTAGTATTTTTAATTGGTAAATGTCTGCAAACTATCTCTTTACAATTATAGTAACAAACAATTGTCATAATTGACTATACGTATATGTGTATCCCTCTGTCACCGCATACATAGCAGACCGCCCCCTATCAGCGGATACATTTATTCCTTCTTCTAAACGCTGAGCATTAATTATATCTAAACTAATTTGATAACATCATCTGACTTATTACTTACCAAAATTACTCTTTTATTTGGTCTATTTGTTTCTTTGATTAAACATGTATTATCATTCGTTCATTATCCATTCAAACATGTTTAATAACTCATCAGCGTCTTTGAACTCTCTGGCAGTGTTCCATACATATCGTTTTGATGTTTTATTCGAGGAAGTTTGCAATGAAACAACAGCCTATATACGGTATAAATGTCACTTTGTCTTCACTGTCATGACACCTCTGAGTTATAACAGGCCATGTTTAATGCAGGTCATGAATTGCAGTTTAATTGATAATAGCAATTCACTTCACTTCCATAACACTGCGTTAAAACGCATTGCATTTAAAGAACTCATAATTGATATATACTATACACCGTATTAAGGATGTTTTGGCGACCTATTCGTGCACATAGATAGTTATTTCGACATACATTTCAATTTTAAGGTACCAGGATTCATTTGGAAATAACTGATGTTATGACTTTGCGCTAGCTCAAAGAGTAGGTAATCACTTGGCATAAACTTAATCAAACGGTATTAAAAATGGGAAATAGTATCAATAACATAATCAGTGTGTTTTGTTTTAACGTTTGCCATGTGTAAATGTGTCGATCATAGAAAAGGAGAAGAGAAAAACTGTATAATACCAGACATTTTGTAGGTGTTTTTATTGTTCTGTTTTTGCATTGTTATATATTATACACAATATTGTCATATATTTAAACAACCATTGGGAACAGTACTACTATTTCTGTGCGTGTATTCTTTATTCGCTGTCACTGTTATCTCGTTTACATCGTACATTGTATAACTCGCTGTTAGTGTTTTGTATATTTCGATTAAATGCTCCATTCGAAGGAACTACGCGATTTATATCATACTAGTTGGATACATTTGTATTTCAAAATAAAAAAAACAACGAACTATTTCCATTATTCTGGAAGATAAACATGTATTAGCATAACAATTATACTAAAGCCGGTGACCATAATTGATATGAAAACACTTCTTAACATTATCTCAACATTGTGAATGAACAATGTCTAGTACATCAATGACATGTACGTGAATCCTCCTAAAGCTTAGTTTATAAAGTTGACGGTTTTCATTCATTTGAATTACATATTAATTTTAAAATTTTAATTAATATGAGTTTCGAATCCTACTATAGAAAACATGCGAACATTTTGAAAATGGAAACCTAAGAACTTTTTTTAGAATAATATCTTGTTTGATAGGATATTGCCAAGGTCAGACATGTTCCTAATTGGATACTAAATTGATTTGTGGAACGTTTTCTAAGAATTACATATAATATGAACTCATTTCTGTTTTCTTAAAGATGCTCCACCGCTGACGAATGGTATTTTTTCACTATCAAAAATAGAAGCAGATGATTTAGTATTTTTCTTCAGTTACAAAAGTTATTTACTTTACACCATTACCACCTTTGAAAAGTTTGAGCTTCTGATTTTACTACAAGTTAAAAATATGAAAAATAATTAATTGCATCCCGAAAAAATTCCTCTGAACTATATCCTATATGGAATGAAGCACTGATTACGAATGCACCAAAGGTAAAATAATTTATTTTGTATTATTTTTTGTGTGAACTAGACATATATATACACGATTAACACCAATTATTGTTCAAATAATGAATAACATTTATGCTCTGTCGGCGGTGGAGCATCTTTAACGAACTCAAGCTGATTAAAATACATTAAATAAAAAGGCGCACTAAAATGACTAATAACTGATGCTATACTGGAGTATAGTCGTCCTATTCAGAATACTTTTATAAGTGTATATACTTTACATTAAAGACGTTTTAAACAAATACATTGATGGAATACATTAACACAATTATGATGAATTCAATGAACATAATCGACCTTCCGTAATGGTACGTGACAATAAAAACAATGTGTGATATATAGTAAGTGAAATCATCCATCAAAGTGAGCTACACGTATAGGGACAAGGTAGACGACGGCATAGATGAAAGCATAACCTACTTCCATATTACATGCTTTTATTTATACTTGACTTGCAAAGACATGTATAGATGCTACAATTGTATAATGATGCACCGATAGAGATATTGCATAACGAAAATCGTTTTCCCTTTATTACTCATAATTGAAATATGAACCTACCTATTAACAAATTAATAAAAAAAATATTATTTCCTTAAATTACACCGTAACATGGGACTATTAGCAAAAAAGCATCAACACGAGTTCATGCGATTTAAATGGAGAGTTGCTGTCTAATGTCTTGATATTACCTGTCTATTTACCTTTAGTTTGTGTGACCTAATTCTTACGTTTTTTTTTCTTCTTTTTTTTCAGGACCTTGTGAGTATAATACTACAGTTACACGGTGATGTATTGAATTATTTTTTTTGTGTTTATTCCTGTGTATTATATTCACCTACCCCCAGAATCTGTCTTAATTCATTCAAATGGACATACATCGCATCCTACTGGTTTTACCCTGGTATATACATTTTTATATGCGTAAACTATTCTATGCTAATAACGAGTACTACTTCGTTTTCTATACTCATGACATGACCGTATTAACAATGTTAAAAATCAATACAAAAATTTAGCATTCTTCATTCTGACCCATATAAGGTACTTGTCTGCATGTAAACACTAGACATCCGTCCCTCCCTTAATAACAAGTAAAGACACAATACAATGACCATGAAAAGCGTATGATTATGTAAATAGTGCCCAATAAAATTTCCCGATATTAAAGCAAACACATTAGTGGAATATTCCACAAGTCATATTACTATATTCTTTGCATAAAACTCCAACAATATCTAATATGTACAGTCAGTGGTGAATTGATAGTATAAACCCCGTTGATTTCAACCAAAGGCTACTCAACTTTATTTCTCGATAGATTGAGTATGTCACGCGCAATTTGGAGCCGCGCGGATGAATTTTTGATGGTCCAAATCAGAAACTTTTGGTGTTTTCAGTACCGAACGTACGTTCGATGAACATGTACATGTATCAAAATAGGTTTGAACACATGTACGTGTGTAAATAAAAATGTAGAAAAGTTACATTGTTTATGTTACTACCGTAACTCTTTGAGCAATGCTTCCGTGTGTATGATAAATGAACAATGTTGTACAATGTACAGTTTTGCACATTCCGATGACGTCGCAATGTTTACATGTTGTGTGTCGGTGAGTCTGTGTTGTTCGCTACAACATGTAGATCTACATCCTATTTGTATTTTAACATCTTTGGTTGTACGCAAATTGATAAGATATGTTAGGACAACTTCAGCCTTTGAGTTGGATAAGTTTAACCAAAACGACATAGCACAACGATGCATTTTTGTTCACCTCGGGGGACAGACAATTCCTGTACGTTATTCTACTGTGAATCGGCGAGAGTAGTAGGCCTTACATACACAATGTACGTTTGGGTGTTTCGAAATATCAATGAAACGGAATCCTACAATTGTAGCTTTACAATACGTGTAATAGATATCTCTAATATTTATTGATGTGTTTGAAACAACAATATAAATATAAGCTAACATTTTGAGAGCAGTAAACGTTTACAGTAGTGGGCCTACCTGTGTTTGTACATGTTCCCCGAAACGACGTCCGATACATTTGAAAACCTCCAAAATCCGGAAATAATGACATGGAACTATGTAAACATCCGTGTATTTCAAGTAATTTCAAACGTGAACTGATTAAGTAGAACGAAAGTGATCATAAAATTGAAGAAACGCTCTGTTTGTCACACCTCCTTGACACCGGCGGTTTGAATCGGACGCCACGTCACAACTACGTTAAATATCCTGCCACGTTATGAATTGTGTAAGCGTATGTAATCATACAAAGCAAAAGATTAAAACCAAACTGCTTTGCACCCTGGTGTTTTAACAACAGATAAATAAAACGATTTATAGTTTCATACCGGGAAAACCCCAGATATATGCTTCATCAGACGGAACTCATTTTATTTGTATGTTCATTGATAAACTGGCGGGAATTTCCGCCACTTCGAGTGGCTGTTCCAAATGCCTGTCGGAACCAAACGATATAATTCAATTTTCGTCTTATAAATGCCATAAACACTATCAAGGGTAAATTTTGAGCTATGAAAATGATAATTAAGACTGTAAATATCAGGATTAAAGTCTCTTTCTGGTGGTTCTATCGAAGGCTAAAGTTGAGTAGGGTATCAATATTTGTTTCATGGACCGCTTCGCGGTCCATTCCAAATATCGATACCCTACTAAACTTTATCCTTCGATAGTACCACCAGAAAGAGACTTTATTCCTTAAATATAACATTGGATATTCACACAAAAATATTTGTTCCTGATAAAATAAACCAATAAATCAATCCTTGAATGTGACTATCAGAATCACATTGGCACTCTTCATCATCGATTGATATTGGATTGTATGTATAGCACACCGTTAAGGTAGATGTAAAATGAATGAGTTAATGACACTATTATACTGTGTGGATGTTTTTGTTATCAGACTGAAACATCTTTTTATTTATTAACATTGCAATGGCTCATATGCTATCAAACCTGGTTTCTATCGTTGAAGTTGTAGCTGTCCTACTGATTAGGTACACTATTTAGACATCCGCGGATATCTAATAATTAATACACATTCTATATTTACTAAATATTGCATAACACCAATTATTAATTATACATAGTGTATCTTACCTATAATGCTTCATCACCGATTGATATTGAATCATATGTATAGCCAACCGTTAAAGTAGATATCAAATCAATCATCTGAACGATTTAATGACACTATTATACTGTGGTTGTTTTTGTTATCAGGCTATTGTATTGTATCGATATCCAGCTTATAGTTTGTTTCAAATGAATGAATTAATTTAAAGTTAAAGTAATTATATCTACTTAATATAATAGTACATAAAAAACAAATAGTTTGTATAGGTGATACGCTTATATATACAGATTTACTCCTCCTAACTCGAAATGGCATTATTTTTATAAATTGCATGGACCCGACCGTTGGTCCCGTTGTGTTCCATGTAACAAAACATTGGATAGCTCGAACAGCTATTCGTCAAATACCCCTCATTATATTAACAGAAATATATCCCTTTCTATCAAATACAAATTAATTATACCAGGCATCTCGATACACAATTGTCGATATGTCATTGATCTACTTGGTTTATCATAATTTTAGTATTTGGCTGAATGACCTGCCTTGGATGGATACCCATTATTCCTCGAACGAACTATTAACTGGTTTCCTTACAGTCCGACTTAAGGATGTGTCACTGTATTATGTTCGAGTTGAATGCAGACAAATTTATCATTTTTATTAATATATACCACATCGTACAAATACATTACATGCCGGTGACTATATATACCTTCTTAATCGTTTGAATTATTCGAAAAAAGTACCTTGTCATTGATTTAATATCGTAAAGACAGAAGTCATTTTACCAACTCTTTTACCTTAACCTTCCAAGCAAATGGCCATTTTTGTAATACGCTTTGAGACGTAATTCAATTTCCAGTAAACAATTATACTCAAGTCGCTATTAGTTTACACGCTATGTATATTACGTTTCATTAAATGTAACTAAATATATGAACCTTTTTGATTTCAAATACAATTTAAAAATCATTAATACATAATGAGAGAGTTTACAACATATACCTGCGATATCTCAATAAGTTGGGGTCAAAACGCATCAAGTCTGCATCGCAGGAAAGGTATAACATGGCTGCCACATATGAAAACAGTGTAATACATGTCTAACAAGTAAATAATAATTATTATTGCATTGGCGTTCTAATCTATTATATTTATTCACCTCAAATAGCGAACGTTTTATTGTGAACTTATGCAAACCTTATATTTTAAAATATTAAGTATTGGTATTTGAATGATATGTTATTATTTTCTTTACATTTTTTTACAGTATTGTATGGTTCAGTAAAAACAATCGTTTTAAATAAATATATACAATGTAATATGCATTATCAATTCTAATCGACAAGACTCAGTATTGATATAAATTTAGAAAGATTAATAGATTAAACATCATAAGAAAACACTTTCTTACATGTTTTCCTGGTATTCATCAAGAAACCAGGACTAATCTCTGTATACATCACGAAAGGGTGGTATTTTTTTTCAAATATATTACTCTTATGCATGTTTCATCGACAAGACACATAATTAATACAGTTTTAGACTGATTAATACAGTAAACGAAAAATCATAATGCAATCAATAAAATAATCCTGTAATTCCACAAAAAAATCATAGAAAAAGAATAACAGAAAAAAGGTAACCAACCAAACAAAACAAAGTTAGCTGATGGAGTAGATAATGCCATGAATCCATAACCCACTCCCACTCTTAATAATCCACATGTGTTTAATGATACGTTTAACGGCAACTTTGATGGTTTAACAATACGTACATAACAGAAGAAACAATAATGGATAATATACTGTATCGGTAAGCTAAATATTGCCAAAATGGCACAACAATTACATTTTAGAAAAGTAAATGAAAACGGAATTATTAAAAATGGATGATTGATATCTGTCAAAATAATTTCTCGAAGGCCATTAATACACACCGCAGCCCAAAATATGTTAAGGTACTAGAAAAAAGATGCCTTTGATAATAAATTGAAAGTCAATATAATGAAAACTAACAGTTAAAACGATCAATAAAATTGATTAATTTAAAATACGTAATTATTTGTGTCGATACAATTACACGATGACCATTAAATACACACCACGGCTCTATTTATATGGATAACGGTTCCCCCATTACAGCACATATAATCTAAAGTTGCATGTATCCGCACCAGTTATCGTGAATAGTCTTCTGGAAATCGTATAATGATGCAGTCATATTTCCGGATGATATCATACCTTCGTGCATGAAGATAATTATTTGAACATACATTTCAATTTAAATTACCATTGATTCATGTCAAAATAGTTTTATATTGTGATATATATTAAAAGATAACTAAACAATCAGGTATGTATTATAGTATTCCCTGGATTTATATTTCATTCACGCACTGTTTCATTTCGTTAACGTCGTATACCTCCCTTAAGTGTTTTGTATATTTCGTTTTCGTGTTTCATTCGAAAATAACTACGTGGTTTATGTCATACTACTCGGACATTTCATAAACGGAAATCTAAGAATTATTTCAAGAACACGTATACAATAGAAAACAAAATATCAACATAATATGCTGAGATAATAAGTCATTTGTTATGATTGACAAAAAACACACCTGCGAATTGCAACATATAAAATGGACACTACTACAGCTGATGGTATCTTAGTGAATCCTCTCCAAATTTTAGTTGATACATGAAGACGATTACGTAAGATCCCTCAAACATTCGATTGGATATTGTTTAATTTATCTGAATATCAAAGTCACATTGGTTGTAAAGAGTGTTGTGTTGTTGTAAATGTAATGTATTACTATTGAAAACACTTTGTTTTCACCTATAAGCATCGTATAACTCGTCACCAATGTTTCATACATTCAATTTAATGTTCTATTCGCGACAGTATGCACTATCAAAGAGAAGTTTCGACTATTTTGAAAGCGAAAACCAAGGAGTTAGTTTAGATAAAAAAAATCTTCTTTTCTCTTCAATCAGATAGAAGAATATTCCAAGCTATTTTGAGCAAATTGCTTATTATTCTAATTTAAAGAAAACAACTTATTTTTGTTGTCTCAATATTTAAAAATCAGTCCGTTTGTATGAGTTTGTATAATTTCATTTGTTTATCGAAACCAATAAAAAGAGAACAGTGAAAGCGTAGAATTCTAATATGTCCCACAATTGTATGTGAAAATGAGAATAAGTTCTCCTTTAGTTGTATTCAAACATGTAACCTGGATTGCATTTTCGTACAAAACAGAGACAAATGCGTGACAATATCTCATGATATCGGATGCATTTCGTTCAGGTAAGATCTTGAATTAAGGATTAGGATAAAACAAAAACGATCTACCACTATCATAAATGCATCTTTTGTGCCATAATAAATGATGTTTACTGAGCATATTATGACTATAGTGTACGTGTTTGTTACGCACAAAATTCCGGTTTGGTATAGTCATTAGTGTACGGTATCGTATAACAACTTGGTAAAATTTTAATCACAAACAGGGAGCCGCAAAATAGCGGATTTAGGGGCCACAAAAGACCCTTACCATATCTAGCCATTTTAATCACAAACAGGGTGCCACAAAGCGTGGCATAATCCCCCGCGCTCCACAGTTGGTATATGTAAAAACCAAAATATCAAGCTCAAAGTAAGAGTCATTAATGTACATGTATAGCTTTAAGTTCGGCACATTCTTTATAGGGATACTTACAATACGCGGTATACGTATACGCATATGGATATGGGACTATTTTACTTTACTTTATATTTCGAAATTAAATCAACTACAAGATATCAACCCGGGTCAAGAATGTCGCATTTGTACATGCGTGAATAAAAGTGCACGCGTGATAAAAGTATCAAATGTTTTAACACGTCATTTTGATCGATCAACAGGCCTTTGGCTCTATAATTATACGGACATTTTTTTATATATTTGTAACACGGTGTCGAAAATTAGTCTCGAAAGATGTAGGAAGTAAGGAATTTTATAGAATGTATGGTAAACATAACGATAATGATCGATCCCAGTCAAATACGTCTCCGTATCAGTATGTGTATACGTACACCGCTTATTGTAAGTATCCCCAATAATTGGTTTTCAAATCTTGTTCTTCCTTTTGGAAGTAGAAGTGTATTTCAGTGAACCTATTCAAAGTCCACAAATAGTTTTAAATCAAAAAAGTATAATAAAACGCTGGAATATTTGATCTTTGATACCGAATGTATATCAACAAATTTAGGTCAAAATATATAGGAAACTTTGTATCAACATTGCATATCTTGAGTCAAATACAAAAAATGAATCAGTGTTATACTTATTTACATTTAAGCATTGATGTCACTATTCTTTTAATTTTATCGGGGTATGAAAGAAAAAAATGTTTGGAAACTGTGTGAATCCGCGATAAAATTAACAAATATATTTTTTTTTTGCATAAAAATCAATACTTATAACTAATGTTATACTCTATTTGATAAAATGAAGTATGTTTTAATGTAACATTATAGTGGTTTTTCAAGGGAATATTTTTTTCCGAATCAATACGCAACGTCAATGTATCTATTGTGACGTCACGATAACGTCGGTGTTTCGCGACATTCTCGAATTTTTTTCATAGTGGTATGCAAAAAAAAAAAAATATTGGCCAATCAGAAAGCCAGATTTGGTATGAAAACAAAGAAAAAATAATTATATGTACTATACCTAAAATAAGTGCCGTAATTATCATACCCAAGAATGAAGAAAAACTTTCTACTAGTTATTCACTACCAGAAGTTGCCAAATATTTGAGAATAGCAACACTCACAATGCATATGTTTTAATTTTAGTACTATAAATAGGAGCTGAGAATGATTTTCGTCAGTACTGCCAAAAACATTTACTGCCTTAATGATTATGTTTACATCCACCGTGCAGTTAAATGAGTATACATGATCAGGCCATGATACCAAGGTGTGACCTATAATTTCATTTTACATTTCTGTAGTGATATCAGCAATGATAAAGTGATTGCTGCAAGTATATTTCCATCTAAACATACATAGGTATAAACTAAATAATAAACACAAAAATTTTTCAGTGAATTTACTTTGTGTTGTATCTGATGTTTATAATGTATTATAATATTTTCAGTCCATTTCAACGATTTTCAAACTTTAATTCATCAATATAACCTTCTGACTGTAAAAACCTTAATATATAATTAACGAGTAAATAGCATGTCGATATCTTCCCCAGTTATAGTATATATAACTTAAAGCTACATGTATTCGCATCAGGTGGCGTAAATAGTCTTCCGGTAATACACAAATGTAGTATAATGTCACAGTCGTACCTTCATGCATATAGATATTATTTTCATTTTGAAAAAAATGGTATTCAGTTGGCATAAATTAATTAAAGGGTATTAAAAATGGGAAATAGTATTGATAACATTATGACAATCAAAATGCGTTTTGTTAATTTTTTCTACGTATAAATGTGTCAATCGTGTTCTATATTACTCAATATTGTCATATATCAAAATAATCCTCTGTAGTAGTATTAATATTTCCATGGATTCAATCTTCCACTGTCAGTGTTATCTCGTTAACATCGTACATCGTATAACGCGCTGTTAGTGCTTTGTATATTTCGATTTAATGTTCCCTTTGAAGGAACTACGCGATTTATGTCATACTAGTCGGATGTTTCAAAAAACAAAAACCTAAGAGCTATTTCCAGAATACTGGTAGATAAACATGTATTAGCATAATAGTTATAATAAAGACGGCTACCATAATTGATATAAAAAACGCTTGACAAATCGATTGTGGATTGAACAGTTTCTAGTACATCAATGGCATCTAAGTGAATTCCCCCAAAAATTAAGTTTGTACGGTAGACGATTACATAGGATCCCCCAAACACTCTTTTGAATTATGTTTTAATTGATGTCAGTATCGAATCCTACTTGTTAAAACTACATTATGATATGTAATACCAAAGAAAAGATTCAAATATTTTAAAAATGAAAACTTAGGAATTATTTTAGAACAATATCACGTTTGATAGGATATTAACAAGGTCAAACATGTTCCTAAATTATTCATACTGAATTGGTTTGTGAAACGTTTTCTAAGAAATATATAGATAATTTGAACTCACTTTTTTCAAGCTGATTAAAATGCATTGAATAAAAGACACATTAAAAAGACCAATAACAGATTTTATACTAGTATAGTCCTATTCATTATGGTTTTTAATGATGCATACTTTACATTAGTTTCAAAGGGAAAAATGATAAACATATTAACATAATTATGCTGAATTCGATGAACATAATCGACATTCCGTAATGTTACATGGCAATAAAAACAATGTACGTATTACAACATAATAGAAAGATAATTAGTACGCTTGTCCAATGTTATATAGTAAGTGAAATCCACCACCTAAGTGAGGTATAGGTGCAGGGATAAGGTAGACGACGGCATAGAGGAAAGCGTAATCAACTCCCACCTCACATGCGTTTATTGATACGTGTAAAGACAGTATGGGGCTACCTTGGATACTATAATATACTTGAAATATGATACTGCATATTGATAAATTCCTAACATGATATCGTAAAATGAGGCTTTTAGCAAAATACATGTAGCAAAAACACGAATTCATACGATTTGCATAGAAAGTAGTAGTGTTTAATGTCTGGGTATTACATGTCTATTTAGCTTTATTGTGTGTGACCTAACTAATTACGAATAATAGTTTGTTGTTGGAATACATTTTGCTGAGTCAAGCCAAATATGAAAAAAATGCTAAAAATACCATTTTTGGGCTTTCAAACTTGGATTATTTGGTCTTGATATCTATTTGTTGTCCTATCCTGGTCATTTTGATACCTCATGTGTCTACTTCGGTTGAAAAATGTCAATGTTATGACTATTTTTCAATTTTTAGTGAAATTCGAGATGGCGGCCAACTTGATGACGTCAAAATCGGAAGTTCTATGCAATGTTAACATTAGTTTTTGTTGTTATTTTTATTGATTGATAAGAGGTCATTTTGATACATCATTTGTCTAATTGGATTTAAAAATATCCATGTTAAGACTTTTTTTCTCTTTTCAATGAAATTCAAGATGGCGGCCATCTTGATGACGTCATAACCGGACATTTACCCCAACTTATGCAATGTTAACATTTTGATTTGTGTGATCAGTGGGTCATAAGGGTTCAGAAAAATATTGGTTCTGAGGTTTGGGGGGATGCATGTGGGACTCTCCTAATGGCATTACACCACTGTCATTATGGCGCAAGTACTTTAGTATTTTAAATTAGTTGATGTCTGCAAACTATCGTCTTACAATTATAGTAACAAACATAATTGACTATACATATATGTGTATCCCTCTGTCACCGTATACATAGCAGACCGCCCTCTGCCAATGGATACATTTATTCCTACTTTTAAACGCCGAACATTAATTATGCTTAGATTCATTTGCGTACGTTATCTGACTTACTACTTAACAAAACCATTTTTTTATTTGGTTTATTTTTTTTCTCTAAGTAAGCATGTCTTACTCTCAGTTCATTATCCATCTACAAATATATATTTACTCATTAGCGTCTTGGATTTTTCTGTCAGTGTGTCGTACATATCGTCTTGATGTTTTATTCGAGGCAGTTTGCAATAGAAATAACATACTATATCCGATATAAATGTCACTTTGTCTTTAATGTCATGGTATCTCTGACTTATGAAAGTTCATGTTTAATGTAGCTCATAGATTTCAGTTTAATTGATAAAGCTCTTCACCGTCATATCATTGCGTTAAAAGCGCATTGGAAAACATTCAAAGAAGTCAAAGTTGATGTATACTATTGATCGCATTGATGATGATTTGGCGAATAATCAACATGTCCTATCGCATAGCTGTCATTTGAATGTCATTATGGTATTGACCTTTATTCTAGTATGCTACACATATTTGCACAAACTGATTATCTAGACATTAATATACAGGCTACATTCATAATAAAACCGCAAATATAAAATACTGTTAATCTGAATTTATTTAAAGCTTCTTCATCGAAAAAGTATTATCAATGGAAGAATGGCCGTAGTATGACCAGAGCCCAGTAACAACCGGTAGCCAAAGAACCGAGCATACCGGTGTTCCCCACGGTACCACGAGAGACCTGTTCCCACATAACTTTCGGTTTCCCTTAAGGATCCGCCCTTTTCCCTTTATAACAAACAGTGACATAACACAATGACCATAAACAGCTTAAAATTATATGAATACTTCCCAATATAATGGCCCGATATTAAAGTAAAACAATTGCACAACGACACACTCTTGAGTCCGCATGGATGTATACAGTGCAGAAATAGACCAGGGACCAGTATTTCACGTCTGTTCTTGATCCGAGAAATATACAAGACATCCTGGCTGCATAAAGGTTCAAAAATTAGGCAGGGAGGGTGATTTGTTTTTCAGCATGCCTTCTTTTGTCGTTGTCATATATGTGTTATATTTGCTTTCCTCACGATAGCATTGATCCGATGCCGTTGCACTTCTATGCTACTTCCTAGATTATTGTACAACATATATTCAAACAAATACAAATATGGAGCATACTTCCTGTGTTATATATATATGAGTTCTAATGTCATATTGCTTATTGCATGAGCGTTGTTAGTATTCAAACTTGTTCCCGTATTTTGGATATAATTGAATAACCCTTGAACAACATTGAACTGAGCATGAACTATTATTTCTTATTTCCCAAAAAAAGAAATTATTTTATTGCAAAATGTCTGAATTTCAATTCATTTTACATGTATGCTAGAAAACATTGGATATTACCATGACATTACACCACGGTTGACATCCATGCAAATTTGAAATCAATGCACGTATTTTTTGTGTGCACGTTTAAAGTCAACGAACATATTTTTGTCTTTTTTTATTTTGGGTTAAGTAGGTGTTTTGAAATCTTGTCCTTTTCTAGAAGTAGCAGGCAGTGTACATGTATTTCAATTTCCACACACACATTTTTAAACCATAAAAGTGTAATAAATCGCTATAAGTATTTTATTATTTTGGCTTACTATCATAATTGTTTTATTCAACAGTACTCTGTAGTTAAGTAAGAGTTTTGGCAAACCTAAAAAAAAGTCCTTAAAAAGAAGTATTTTAACACCTAGCTTGGCGTGAATTTGGGAGTAAACACTTCTGAAATATAGGTAACGGGTTAACTTGTTAAGAGACCGCAGAACCAAACGATTTCGCTTTATATTATATATTAACGTTTGCCACAGGTTAAATGGAGTTTTCAAGTCTGGTCACCTGTCACTAATTTTGAAGAATGGCATCTGGCATACCTGTGAATAAAAGGAAATAAAGATCTACCATCTTGCTAAACTTTTATGTGGGGGGTTCCATCTTATGTTGAATTCCGCACCAAAAATTGACCAAAATATTCATGAAATTCCAATATTGATTACCTCCCCCTGTCAGACACACACTTGACAGAATTTTAAAATTTCTTTACATATTTTACATCTACATGTATTGCCCAAACCACACATTAAACATTTGAAACTGATGCGCCCTGAATACCCAATCAGCAGGCTCCGAAACATTCACCTCTCTATGAAATCTTGTGCCCAAAAGGGGATTTCCAGGAATCTATTTTTGGTTTGATTCTGCGGTCCCTATAGCATTTTACATATTTTTCAAAATTACCATTTTTGGAAAGCTACATGTCCATAAGGTCTGATTCCAAAATGGGAGTTTGCTCTCTGCATGGGTTGTTCTGGTACTGCAAGCTATGTACTCGTATCGACGATCGGGATTCCTGTAAGAAAAAATATGAGAATTGAAACAGTTTAGAAATAAAAATTTAAATATTTCAATGAAATTTGAACCTAGACTTTTGACTTTTACTTATAACTATAGTATAGTTAGTGTACTACAGGATAATATGAACAACTGAATTAAACTTGAAGATCAGGGGGAGATATAATGTCTAAAGCCTAATATTATGCTTGAATAACTCCTAATCACAGTGTATCACGCGGATTCATAGAAGGTTACTAAATATCATTGAAATACACATCATATTCTTAATATTTTAAGTCAGCTGACTTCTTACATGTAACCCCCCCTCCTCCCCGGCCAGGACCCTAGCCCCTGTGTCATAATGCCTCAAACCCCTGTGTCATAATTGTGACAGAAACATCTTCTGTAGAATCATTTTCTAAGATATTGGTTCATGTGCTAAGCTATATTAACAACATATGTGTAATGTGATTTTTTTAACAAAATCCTCCAATTTACAGTGTTGTTATCAAGACAGGAAGGCCTCCGTATTAAAAATAACTACCAAATATGTATAAAGTACAAGCAAAATACCTTCAACATTCAATTTCCAGTCAAAAACATGCAGATTGGGTTCATTCGAATGGTGTCCAGGAACGCTGAATGATGAAAACGTCATATCCGGTTGTCATCCTATAGAGACCGCAGAACCAAATGATTTCGCTATATACGATATATTAACGTTTGCCACTGTCCAGGTTAAATGGAGTTTTCAAGTCTGGTCACCTGTCACTAATTTTGAAGAATGGCATCTAGCATACCTGTGGATAAAAGGAAATAAAGATCTACCATCTTGCTAAACTTTTATGTGGGGGGTTCCATCTTATGTTGAATTCCGCACCAAAAATTGACCAAAATATTCATGAAATTCCAATATTGATTACCTCCCCCTGTCAGACACACACTTGACAGAACTTTAAAATTTCTTTACATATTTTACATCTACATGTATCGCCCAACCCACACATTAAACATTTGAAACTGATGCGCCCTGAATACCCAATCAGCAGGCTCCGAAACATTCACCTCTCTATGAAATCTTGTGCCCAAAAGGGGATTTCCAGGAATCTATTTTTGGTTTGATTCTGCGGTCCTTATAATACTTCTAAATATGATTAAATACATAATGTTTAATGTCTGCTGTCGTATTCGACGTCTTTGCTGGTTAAACAATAAGTACAAAACTATCATTATAATAATGGGTAATGTACAATATCAGTAAGCTAAATATTGACAATTTGGCACACCAATTACATTAACCAAAGGGTAAATGAAAACGGAAATATTAAAAATGCATGATTAACCTCTATCGAAATCAATTCTCAATCTCAATTGAATACATACTGAGATGTCCTTGCTCATTTATAAATTAAAACAGAATGCCAACAAAACAATTAAAAGGAGCAATAAAACTTGATTAACTTAAAATACATAATTCAATGTTGTCGATACCATTACACTATGACCGTGAAATACAGAACACAGCCCAAAATGAATAGGGTATTAGAAAAAGAAAATATACCTATAATAAACTGAAACTTAGAAGAATAAAAACTAATAATATGGTCTTTCAGCAAAATTATTAAAACATAAAATGGGAGACGTTTATATAGATACTTGTGTTTTCGTTTACAAATTTACACCTATTGTGTAAAATGAAATCGATTTTAGAAATTACCAAATCTATAACAATAACCATTTGTGATTAACCAGTGTATTAGGTAAACACGTGACAATAATTTGATCACTGTTGTAAGATTTAAACGATACATCGATAAACCATTGATATGGAATGGGAAACACACCAGTTGTATACAACGTGTATCAATAATTCTGGATCAAAATTTATGAAGTACATGTATGTAATGTAGGAAAATATATCAACATTTCATGTCTATGCACTAGAGTCAAAAACATGAAAACTGCTATAATTGTGCATAGAACATAAAAGCAGAGTATACATTTGTTTGTCAATTAATGTTTTAAGGCAACATACACGTTTGTCTGTCCATTTGAATGATTTTCACAGCTTAATTCTTCAATAGAACCTGGTGAATGTAAACAGGTTACTGAGGAGAAAATTTTCTCCTTGTTATAGCACATAATTTATATGTATTCGCACCAGGTGTCGTAAATAGTCTTCTTGAAATAAGAAAATATGATATAATGTTACAGTCGTACCTTCGTGCATATAAAAGTTATTTCCACATACATTTTAACTTAAAGTACCAGTGAATCATGTGAAGATAATTTTAATTCCATTGTTATGCTTCAGCGAACGACATTATGAAATGAGATCATTATAAATACAAACATCTCAATATTAAAATGAAGTTATTTTACAACGTGCATATGTGCTGATCGCAAGAAAAAAAGGATCAATGAAAAAAATGTATTATTATAGTATTAGCCTCGATTTATTCTTCATTCACGCATAGTATCATCTTATATTTACATTTCCGTTTTCACCTTCCTATATAACCTTACTAACCGGACAATCGTTTACACTTGCGTAAACGCAGAGGGGCTGCTGCACAAGAACACAAACCGAAAAACTGACTTCCGCCCTTATGTGAATGCGCATCCGGTTAGGCCAAAATATATGCCATGGCAAAGGTTCGATATCAACATCAGTTTGAATGCAATGGAAAGCATTGTATTAATATTAAAAACATAAAAAATGAAAACATTTGGAATAAATGGATTAAAAACGCTAAAGTTATTGTGGAACTATATTTCATTTACTCCCGGAACTTGACACATTTTCCCGCCCAATTGGAGCCAGCTGTTTCGCGATTCCATCAATCGTATAACGTTGAAAAAACGAAGTTTTATTTCACCGGAACACTAAATTTAAATGAAATGGTCGCTCGAAATGTAAATATAAGGAATGTTTTTAATTTTTTGTTGTTTACTGGTGTGTAAACGCGCGTCATTTAAAATATCTGTACAAAAAATGCAGTTTACACACCAGTAAACAACAAAAAATTAAAATCATTCCTTAAGTAAACATCATATAACTCTCTGTTTTGTATATTCCGATTTCATGTTTTATTCTTAAGAACTGCGCGATTTATGTCATACTACTTGGACATTCATACAACGGAAATCTAAGTGTTATCTCCAAAACATAAGTCTTTGTTAGTAACAAGCCATGCAAACAATAGAAAAGCACGTATTAAAGGAATTGTGCAGTCAAAAATAATAGTTTCAGTTTATGCTGGAAATGGCTTTATTAGCACGTATAGAAACCTCTCCGTGCCGCGCGACCGGAATGACCTGAAAGCCATCGATATCGAGGTCCAGAATTCTGACCGCCCGATTATGCATATTTTCTAGCTCTAAACCGTATGACGTCATAATAATCCGTGGCTTATAGCTGTAATATAACTGATGTGCTATCACTTTCATCGACGGTCACAGGAAAAGGCGATCAACGATTTTTTATCATTACTTTTGAGTGAAGTTAATCGTACAATAACTTTGGCTTGAATGTAATTATAAAAGAAAATCCACACAGAAATAAAAGTTTCGGATTTTCTGTCGCGGAGTTCAGCAAAAAATAAGCTTTAATTAGATAATATTTTCCTGTAGTCTGTATCTTTGATACATTGTGAATTACAAAGTTTGTGACTATACAATGAATGTTTACGTAACAATTTAAGAAATCATTTATTGAAGTATTGACGTACGTACACACCGTTTATTTATACTTGACATGAAAAGTCATGTATAGATACTATGATAATGCAGTGATAGATTTATTGCATGACGAAAAGCGTTTTCCCTTTATTACAAATAATTGAAATATGAACATGTCTATTAATAAATTAATAAAAAATAATTATCTTATAAAATGATATTATACAATTATACAATTATCGACCTATTTTCAGGTGGATACGGTGAGTTATCTACCCCCGAGTAAGTGATATATCCCGAGGCCGGAGGCCGAGGGTTATACCATTTTCGAGGGTTGGTAACTCACCGTATGTACCTGAAAGTAGGTTGATAGCTGTTTGATTATATGACACTAACATAATATCAAACCAGCTCTTCAAAAAGACTTAATTACAAAAAACAGGATGATATTTGCATTTTCTCTGTTTACAAAAGAATTAGTATGGTAAATATCCAAAGGCTTCTTGGTAACAGCGTAGAATGGTAGAACCCCTATAGTGTATCAATTGCAGCTCGTCCGGTAGATGTATATATTGATGAGGAGAAAATGATGCTCGGTGACTGCACTGATAATTTATTGAAAATGCAATATCTAGCACAGTCATAATTACAAATAAATAGGTTATATAGGAGATCAGGAATATAAAAAATACCAAAACAAACCAAATTCTCCTACATCAACATTTCAAATTAAAAAAAAAAATACTTAAAGATTATCAGTCCTTATACATAAAATTCAAACAAAAAGGGAAAAAGGAATTAACAGTTTCAAAATACCGACGTTAATTACACAAACTGTGACTTAGGAACTACATGTACTTGTAATTACTCTTTTAATCAAGTATATGTGAGAGTTAAGTCCCCTTGTTGTTGATGTCAATTTCAAAACTATTGTGTTTTTCATACTCCTCAAAACTGCTTATGGATTGATTAGAAGTTAAAAATGTTAAAAAAGAAGAAAGTACATATTAACAAATCACATTACATAATATATGTACCACTGAATATATAAGTAAGAAAGCATGTATATCAATTTGTAATGTAATGTTAGAATAGGTGCTACGGAGTAGTTTCCCTTCTACCGATTTTTTTATATTAGAGTTGTCTCCCCTTACCTGAGATATTTGATGACAATATTAACTACCCGGTATATATACACAATGTAAATTAATTATTTGCAATAACAAATATTAATTTATTTTAAATAGATAGGAATGATTGAGAGGTATTGATGAATAAATGATGAATATATCTGTAAATAATGTGAAAGCGGTGAAAATTTGTGTTTAAGATTAGAATAATCTATTTAGATTTAACATAGTGTTATTTATATGTCTATTGAGTAAAAAATGATAGATGGCAGCCATAGTTCCACACTGGCTTTTCGGTTATTTACTTTTTGATAAAAAATATTTTTTACGAGGTTTGTATGATACTTGTATCGGAGTATCATTTGTTGATGAATTAAGAAATATCCTGTCACCTGTCAGGATGGCCTCATTCATTTAGTATGGTTGTTGACTTGTTACATGTAAATATGTTGATGCATAAATGAAGATGATTAAATATGAAGCTATCCATTAAAGAAGTTGATAAGTAAAATAAGTAAGATATTAAGGACAAAAATCGTCCTCAACTGCAAATTATCTATCATTATAAACATCCCTTCATTGCATGGTCGCATATTGTTCTGTTTCAAATTTCTGTACGGAAAATTAGTGCATTTGTTTGACATTTGAACAATGACCTTAAGCCATTTTATTAAATGTGAAATGTTTGTTTGAACTGTAAAATGAAAGGACATACTGATTTCCTCCCATCAGATTCAAAGAAGTCAAAGCTAATATAATATAAAACACTTGATTTCCTAGAAAGTGTTAATGATATACTTTTACGAAGCTTTTCCTTAAACATATTAAATTCATACACTTTTATTCAATTATGCTACAAATCCTAACACTGACTATTCGCCCAAGCATAATATTACGATGATATCAAACTATCTAGGAAAATAATAACTTTCCCAACTAGAAATAAAGTATGACTATATACATTAATTCGTCCTATGGTCTCCATTTTGCATATTAATATGGGTAATCGGTGAATTTCACTTTCATTTAGTCATTGCAATCGTAACATTGAGGTAAACAAAACTTCAGTTCTGTTTTGAAGTTTTATTGATTTTGTTTTTTCAATTTTTTCTTCTGCAATTTCTTTTCGGTGTGTGTGTGGGGGGGTCCCTCTCTTGTTCCTACCTCACTCATGCGAGATATCTTTTTATAGTACACATGTGTTTACACAAGGGTTTGTGCAATTCGAAATGACTGTTACAAGGTGTTCTGTCTATCAAGTATTTTACTTGTGGAAAATTTCATAATTTTCCCGTCATATCACAAATATGAGAAGACGTTACGTCATTATTATGATTTAATCGTATTCATCATGATTCAATCATATCTAAAAATGTGTTTATTTGCCTCATTGATGTGATCTATCTTTTTATAGTACCCATATGTTTACACAAGGGTTAGTGCAATTCGAAATGATTGTTACATGGTGATTTGTCCATCATTTTGTTTTTACTTGTGATAAAAATTATGACATTTATCGGTTTTGTAGGGAAAAAAACTGAAAATTGTATTGTTTTCCCGTTATTTCACAAAACTGAGAAGACGTAACGTCATTATTAGGATTTAATCGTATTTAGCATGTTTCAATCATATCAAAAATGTGTTTATATGCCTCTGAATGTTGCCTGGTTCTCTATCTATGCGCATATATGCGAATGTGTCATTTTGGCCATTTTTAATACCTGAAATCCAAGATGGCCGCTATATGACCCCCATGGAACTTTAGTTGTCAATGGCAACAAGCATAAAATGAAACTAGACATCATACCGGTCCTAAAAAACATGTTTCGAAAAACTGCCAGAGGGATACCTGGGAACCTATTTCTCCTCCCCCACTAAGTCGCCAAGACACAGAATTGATATCAATTTAGAAAGATTAATATATTAAACAACAATCATAATTAAACACATTCTTACATTTTTGGCAGTGAAATATAAGTTTATACAGTGAACATCAAAGCCATATACTTCACTCCAGAGAATATATTTCCACAGTTGACAGTAGAGATATTATGTTAATTGTTACGTCATTATTTTGTGAACAAACATGACGTCAAATTTTGCTCATAAACATACGATGTAATTATTGCAAGGGCAAATAACTTTGGCGGAACTAGATTGTCTTCTGTAAACTGAAGCGTGCAAACAAATATAATCAATAGAACATTCCTCAATCCTGTGAAAAATATCAGAGTTTCCACCTCACTCGATGAAATATATCTGGTATTCATCAAGAAACCAGGACTGTCCTCTGTATATATCACGATTTTTTTTTCAAATATAGTAGTCTGATGCATGTTTGATCGAAAAGACACAAATTTGATACAGTTTTAGATTGATTGATACAGTAAACGAAAAATCATAATGCAATGAACTAAATATGATACAATATGTATACGTATGCTAGCAACAGAGTACTTTCAAACTATCAGTGTACATGTCTTTTTCGCAAGATTTGTGAATTAATAATGACTTATCAACACAAGATCAATAGGACCAAACCATGTAGCTAAACGATTATATATATAAATATGTGTTTATTAAGTGTTTTTTTTTAACATTTAGTGATATGTGCTGAGGTCTTAAGTCTCAAAGGTTCTTAATTATGTGCATTACAATATAGTAGAAGGAGACCAATAATCCTGTAATCTAATAAAAATATAGAAAAAGAATAACAGAAAAAAGCCAAACAAACAAACAAAACAAAGTTAGTTGGTATAGTAGATAATATCATGGATTCGTAACCCACCCCTACTGTTAACAATCTACAAGTGCTTAATTATACGTGTAACGACGTCTTTGATGGTTACTGTCAGGTCGGTCTAACCGTTGACAAAATGAATGATGTAATACCTCGGTATATTGAGCGACAGTATTATCAACTGGTCGAGTGGTTCTGTCAATTGTCTGGAGGGGCGGAGTTTAGATAACCTACCCGACGTCAGGCGATAGAACGAGTGGGCGGAGTTTTTCTGACAATGTTCTAGAGTTTGAAAGGCAATATGGCTGCGCCTGATAAAAAAACGTGTGTGGAAGATCTTATGCTGACGGGGTACTGACGGACAGTAAACTTCGTCGTGAATTACTTGATCTTCATTATAAACTAAATGATTATCTTTTTCATGAGATTAGTAAAATAAAAAAAAAACTGATGTTACGAGAGGAGGTTGTTACAAGATTATAAAGAATGTGACTGCACGCAGGACATTTGACCCATTTACCTGTTTATCGGAACCCAAGCAAAATTACCAACGAAGTCTTAAGTTTATAGAATAAGCAGAAATAAAATAATGACCCCTTTATTGGAGAGGAATGTTCATACGCTGCAAACGGTTCCATCGACCATTTGAGAATTTAGAGGCAATTTGCTGCATTTCCACGAAAGGCTTACAGTAACGATATCAGTGTAAGATATATCTACGAGCGTACGAGGTTTGTCCTTGAATGTTTGAAAAACGACACATTCTGTAAGAAATCCATTAACAGCCGATAAATTCGTAGTGAATTAAAAGTACTTTGATAATTAAGAAGTTGATTGATAAAGAAACAAACAGAGGTGATCTTACCGCGAGTTCCGTTGTTCTTGAATTACATAATGTAGCCTATCTAACGTTTGTGATGCATATTCCCTACCGTGGATTATGCTAGCGATGACGCAAAAAATTATCCAGTCTATCCTGGCTGAAACACGGACAGCAGCTCATGAAAACCGCGTTATCGCTTTTAATGCCAGAGCTTTCTTTGAAGAAACGTCTATTGTAAAAACTGCGGGTAATAGAAAGTATGGACACATCCTGCAGTTGTTATGAAAACGGTAATACCCGATGAGTTCAGGATATATCTAGTTCTTATGAGTATGGTAATATCCGATAAGTTCAGGATATATCTATCACACGTGGGTCAAACATATCACACGATATAAGCTACGCCCACCAACCAATCAACTCGCGTTTAGCATTATATTGTAACCCAGTATGCAATAGTATTGTGAAAGTTGCGCGGCGAGTACATCACTGTCATCGTCAACGGTTAGACCGACACGACAGTAAACAAGACTATTATTACAGCAGGAGAAAAACATAATGAGTAATATACTGTATCAGTCAGCTAAATATTGCCACAATGGCACAACAATTGCATTTAAAAAGTGTAAATGAAAACAAAATTATTAAAAATGCATGATTAATCTCTGTCGAAATACTTTCTCGATGGCCATTAATAGACACCGCAGCCCAAAATAGGTTAAAGTACTAGAAAAAGAGATGCCTTTGGTAATAAATTGAAACTCAATATAATGAAAACTAAACAGTTTAATCGAAGTCTTGATGGTTAAAACACAAACAAAAGAAGTTCACAAATCCAGAAGAAAAGATGGGTAATAACCAATGACCTAATTTTGTCAAAACGGTACAACAATTACAATTAAATTGATTAATACTTAAAATAGGTAATTAAATAGGTTATTACTGGTGCGATTTGCGTTGATGTGAGTTGTTAAAACTACGTAATTCCATCAGGTACAATTTGTTAAGTCATTGTTTATGTGCACGTTATGATTTATTATATATTGGACATGTTTGAGAATGTTTGGGAATGAAAGTCTGCTGCTTCCAGTTTTAGTTTATAAAAAATATAAAATATTGGATAATTCAAAGCCCGCATAAGAATAAAGGTATGACATGGCTCTGACTTGAATGTATTGACCTATGGCTGTTGTAAATTAGAGCTACCTACTTATGACTTTATCAATCATACACAATCAACTCTTTGATATTAGTATAAATATAGATAAAGACTAATTTTATAAAAAAAAAACATTATAAGTTACATAGTTTGAAAAAAAATCAAATACAATGTTAAAACCACATTGATGTTGTTTTTTTCAAAGTGTATTACATAATGACATCGTTAAATGTCTAGATATTGCCCGTCCTTTTATCTTTACCACCTGTCAATATAGTGATTTCATTTTCCATAAAACGTCGGCATATTCAGTGAACAGAAGTAATTGCAAATTCTGACGATTTTATTTTTCAAATATTGTTTTTTTAATAAACTGCATACGAACGAAATCCTTTAATACTCATTCTGTGATTTGATTTTAGAGTTATATAGCAGATTTAAAACCAAATTCTGATGTTAATAAGAGTGGGTGACACTGTTTAATGTCTGGGTATTACCTGTCTGTTTATCATTGATGTTTATTATCTATCTAATCCTTACTTGTCTTCTCTTTCAGCGTGTGAGTATCCTACTACAGTTACACGGTGATGTATTGTCTTGTTTTATTGTTGACCTTTTTTTGTTATATTTGCATTCCTCACGATAGCATTAATTCGACATTGTTGCACGTATTACTTATTTACTAGATTGCTGTATAAACATATTCAAACGTAAAGAATTAACGGGCCATATTTCCTGTTTTATATATTCGTCATATGGTGAGGATACTGCTTATAGCATAAACGTTTGGCATATCCAATCTAGTTCCCTTAATTTTGATTAAATTGTATCATAATAACTCTTTTACAATTTTGATTAGTTTGTCCTCTTATTTCCAATGTTTCACAGAGGAAAACCTTTTATTGGGAGTTGTCTTAATCATGTTTCAGTTTGCATTTATGTATAAAAACATTGCATATAACCATGACATTACACCACCGTTAACATACCTCCGAGTTTAAAAGTTAAGGAACGTATTTTTTTATTGCAAACGACATATGTTCAATAACAGCATAGTTATGAAAAACATGTATGAATCTATCCCTTGATCACCGATAAAATTAACACTCAAGTAGCTGCCATTAAATCTATGATTTAAATGAAGTCTTTTTAATTTGGATTAGTAGTTGGTTTTAAAGTTTTTGTCCTTCCTTTTGGAGTGGAAGTGTATTTCAATGAACGTTTTCTCCATCCTCAAATAGTTTTAAATCTTAAAACGTATAACAAGCTGCTGGAAGTGTTTTTTATGTTTTGCCATTAGTTTCATTTGACAGTCTTCTGTAATCTATGTTGAGATCGTTACTCGATGACCATTTGTATACGCCGCAGCCAAAATAAAATAGGGTATTCGAAATATAAGTGTACTTTTTCTTTAACTGAAACTCAAATGAATAAAACCTCAACATATAAGATCTTTAAGTGGTATTCTTAGCACAAAAATGGGAGACGATTACATAGATGGATACGTACATTTTCCTGATCACTGTCATAATATTGAAAACGATGGTAGTTACAAAAACCTGATACAAAATGGGAAATATACAACATACACCGAATATATATCAACAAATTTAGGTCAAAACATATAGGAAACTTTGTATCAACATTGCATATCTTGAGTCAAATACAAAAAAATGAATTAGTGCTATGGTGATGACCAGGTTCATATCTGTACTTTATTATATGTATCAGTTCAGATATTGATCTTTGTCATCTATGCCTATGTTGTACCCCATCTGTGCTGTTTAGTTCAAATAATTGTTCTCCAATCTTATTTTTATTGATGTTTATCAATAACACATGATGTTATTCTATCAAACTTGAAATATTGGAGAAGTCATTAATAAATGACATTTAACAACAACAACAAATATTGTCTCCATAATTATTCCTTTGAGTACAGTAAACATAGCTTCGGTCACTTTGCTCTATGTTACGAAACTGAGATAATAAATGACATTTATTGACCACGGTAAAATAAATAGATTTATGTCAGACTGTTTCATGTTTTACTTCCTAACTTGTAGGTGTGGCCCAGTTCCCTTAGGGGTGTTTACTTTATACACACATGCCGGGTCACAGAGTACATGTGCCTGCGTGATGGAATTTCCCCAAATTAGCTTGACCCCTGGTCAGTGTGAGAGAGTAATTGATTGGTCAGCCGATCAGATGCTTTGCTTACAGTCTCCGGACCAATCACTGAGGGCGTTGACCTTTCTTTGTCCTCGATGGCGTCATTATCGCATTACCATCTAGCCAGTGTGAAGTTTGTGTGTGTGTCTAATTAAGATTATCCATAATCTACAAAATTCTTTCAATTTCCCTCCCATCTTTCCCGCCCCTTTTTTTCATATCTATTTATTCCTTTTATTGGATGCCATTGGGCCGGTGTCTTATCAACAAAGGCTATTTTTTCACAAGCCTATGTTGGATTTTGTAGTTTTTATTTTTTGCCTATTTTGTACCCCACATTTGCTGTTTAAATCAAATATTTGTTTCCCAATCTTATTTTATTGATGTTTATCAATAGCACATGATATGTTATTCTATCAAACTTGAAATATTGGAGAAGTCATTAATAAATGACAATTTATACCCCATCTCTCCCTTTAATTCAAATATTTGTTCTTCAATCTTATTTCTATTGATGTTTATCAATAACACATGATGTTATTTTATCAAACATGAAATATTGAAAAGAAGTCATTAATAAATGACAATTTATACCCCATCTTTCCCTTTAGTTCAAATATTTGTTCTCCAATCTTATTTTTATTGATGTTTATCAATAACACATGATGTTATTTGATCAAACTTGAAATATAAGTTATTAATAAACATAGCTTCGGTCACTTTGCTCTATGTTATGAAACTGAGATGACATAAATGATTATGTTTACATCCAGAGTGCAGTGAATTGAGTTTACATAATCAGACCATGATACCAAGGTGTGCCCTATAATTTCATTTTACATTTCTACTGTGTTATTAGTAATGGTAAAGTGATTTCTGCAGTGATTTTACAGTGAATACACTTTGTGTTGTAACTAATGTTTATAAGGTATCATACATGTTTGTCTGTCCATTTAAACGATTTTAAAACTTCAATTCACCAATGGAACCTGATGGCTGTAAAACCTTAATAGATCATTAAAGATAAAATAGCATGTCAATATGTCCCCCAATTACAGTGTATACAAAATGAAGCTACATGTATTCGCACCAAGTGTCGTAAATAGTCTTCTGGAAATACATAAATGTAGTATAATGTCACAGTCGTACCTTCATTCTCATATATATTTAGTTCCATCTTGAAAAAAATGGTGTTCAGTTTGCATAAATTAACCAAAGGGTATTAAAATGGGAAATAATATTGATAGCATAATACAAATTGTTATATACTAAACAATATTGTCATTTATTTAAATAATCCTCGGTTGTAGCATTAGTATTCCCCTGGATTTATTCTTCATTCACTGTCAGTGTCATCTCGTTAACGTCGTACATTGTATAACTCGCTTTAATGTTCCATTCGAAGGAACTACGCGATTTATGTCATACTAGTCGGATATTGCAAAAAACAAAAACCTAAGAACTATTTCCAGAATACTGGCAAATAAACATGTATTAGCATAATAATTATACTAAAGACGATTACCATAATTGATATAAAAAACACTTGACAGGTGTATCGTAACATTGTGAATGAACAGTGTCTAGTATATCAATAACATACACGTGAATCCTCCTGAGGATAAGTTTATACGGTAGACGATTACGTAGGATCCTCCAAACATTCATTCGAGTTATGTTTATGTTTATGTTTACTTTATAAAACTGCATTGTACTCTATGCAATTCAAAAGAAAACATTTTGAAAGTGAAAATATAAGAACTAATTTATAAACAAGGTCAGACATGTTCCTAATTAGAAAATAAATTGATTTATGAAACATTTTCTAAGAATCAGATAATATGAACTCATTCATGTTTTCTTAACGAATCCATGCTGATTAAAATACAGTAAATCAAATTGATAATGTCAGATTACTTCACCGCCATAACATTGCGTTAAAAACTAAAATTATTTTTACAAATAATTATTATACGATAAAAACTGAGCTAATGAGAAATATTTGGTCTAGTCAGCGATACAAACTACAGCAATAAGAGATATGATGTAGAATAACAAAAGGGAATATTAAAGTATCTTAATTGTGTACAGTAATAAATTGTAAATGAAAGTAAAAAACTAGGATATATTTACCTACCCCCAAAATCGGTCTTTATTGATTGATTGGCAAACATTCTACAGGCTTGGTCATGGTATATGTAAACCATTCCGAAGTATGCGTATAACGATTAATACTTCGTTTTTAATGGCGTCATGGTGTAAATACCAATAACATTCGGTATTACATTTCGATTTATTGTTACAATCGATAAAACATTTTTCCATTCGAACTCATATAACGTACTTGTATGTGCATATAAACACTAGAAAAATACATCACATTGATGTTTTCAAAAGCATAATATTCATTGTAATACACTTGAGTATATCTGTCTTAAACACTTATGTAACCATGTCATTCCACCACTGTTGATATGACCTCAGTACTTTAGTCTCGAACTCCTTTTAATAAATTTCATGGACCCGACCGTTGGTCCTTGTGCTCTTTGATATTAGTATAAATATAGATAAAGACTAATTTTATAAAAAAAAAACATTATAAGTTACATAGTTTGAAAAAAAATCAAATACAATGTTAAAACCCACATTGATGTTGTTTTTTTCAAAGTGTATTACATAATGACATCGTTAAATGTCTAGATATTGCCCGTCCTTTTATCTTTACCACCTGTCAATATAGTGATTTCATTTTCCATAAAACGTCGGCATATTCAGTGAACAGAAATAATTGCAAATTCTGACGATTTTTATTTTTCAAATATTGTTTTTTTAATAAACTGCATACGAACGAAATCCTTTAATACTCATTCGTGTATTGATTTTAGAGTTATATAGCAGATTTAAAACCAAATTCTGATGTTATAAAGAGTGGGTGACACTGTTTAATGTCTGGGTATTACCTGTCTGTTTATCATTGATTTATTATCTATCTAATCCTTACTTGTCTTCTCTTTCAGCGTGTGAGTATCCTACTACAGTTACACGGTGATGTATTGTCTTGTTTTATTGTTGACCTTTTTGTGTTATATTTGCATTCCTCACGATAGCATTAATTCGACATTGTTGCACGTATTACTTATTTACTAGATTGCTGTATAAACATATTCAAACGTAAAGAATTAACGGGCCATATTTCCTGTTTTATATATTCGTCATATGGTGAGGATACTGCTTATAGCATAAACGTTTGGCATATCCAATCTAGTTCCCTTAATTTTGAATTAAATTGTATCATAATAACTCTTTTACAATTTTGATTTAGTTTGTCCTCTTATTTCCAATGTTTCACAGAGGAAAACCTTTTATTGGGAGTTGTCTTAATCATGTTTCAGTTTGCATTTATGTATAAAAACATTGCATATAACCATGACATTACACCACCGTTAACATACCTCCGAGTTTAAAAGTTAAGGAACGTATTTTTTTATTGCAAACGACATATGTTCAATAACAGCATAGTTATGAAAAACATGTATGAATCTATCCCTTGATCACCGATAAAATTAACACTCAAGTAGCTGCCATTAAATCTATGATTTAAATGAAGTCTTTTTAATTTGGATTAGTAGTTGGTTTTAAAGTTTTTGTCCTTCCTTTTGGAGTGGAAGTGTATTTCAATGAACGTTTTCTCCATCCTCAAATAGTTTTAAATCTTAAAACGTATAACGTATAACTGCTGGAAGTGTTTTTTTATGTTTTGCTATTAGTTTTATTTGACAGTCCTCTGTAATCTATGTTGAGATCGTTACTCGATGACCATTTGTATACGCCGCAGCCAAAATAAAATAGGGTATTCGAAATATAAGTGTACTTTTTCTTTAACTGAAACTCAAATGAATAAAACCTCAACATATAAGATCTTTAAGTGGTATTCTTAGCACAAAAATGGGAGACGATTACATAGATGGATACGTACATTTTTCCTGATCACTGTCATAATATTGAAAACGATGTGTTTACAAAAACCTGATCAAAATGGGAAATATACAACATACACCGAATATATATCAACAAATTTAGGTCAAAACATATAGGAAACTTTGTATCAACATTGCATATCTTGAGTCAAATACAAAAAAATGAATTAGTGCTATGGTGATGACCAGGTTCATATCTGTACTTTTATTAATGTATCAGTTCAGATATTGATCTTTGTCATCTATGCCTATGTTGTACCCCATCTGTGCTGTTTAGTTCAAATAATTGTTCTCCAATCTTATTTTTATTGATGTTTATCAATAACACATGATGTTATTCTATCAAACTTGAAATATTGGAGAAGTCATTAATAAATGACATTTAACACAACAACAAATATTGTCTCCATAATTATTCCTTTGAGTAGGTAAACATAGCTTCGGTCACTTTGCTCTATGTTACGAAACTGAGATAATAAATGACATTTATTGACCACGGTAAATAAATAGATTTATGTCAGACTGTTTCATGTTTTACTTCCTAACTTGTAGGTGTGGCCCAGTTCCCTTAGGGGTGTTTACTTTATACACACATGCCGGGTCACAGAGTACATGTGCCTGCGTGATGGAATTCCCCCAATTAGCTTGACCCCTGGTCAGTGTGAGAGAGTAATTGATTGGTCAGCCGATCAGATGCTTTATCTATCACACGTGGGTCAAACATATCACACGATATAAGCTACGCCCACCAACCAATCAACTCGCGTTTAGCATTATATTGTAACCCAGTATGCAATAGTATTGTGAAAGTTGCGCGGCGAGTACATCACTGTCATCGTCAACGGTTAGACCGACACGACAGTAAACAAGACCATTATTACAGCAGGAGAAAAACATAATGAGTAATATACTGTATCAGTCAGCTAAATATTGCCACAATGGCACAACAATTGCATTTAAAAAGTGTAAATGAAAACAAAATTATTAAAAATGCATGATTAATCTCTGTGGCCATTAATAGACACCGCAGCCCAAAATAAGTACTAGAAAAAGAGATGCCTTTGGTAATAAATTGAAACTCAATATAATGAAAACTAAACAGTGTAATCGAAGTCTTGATGGTTAAACCACAAACAAAAGAAGTTCACAAATCCAGAAGAAAAGATGGGTAATAATCAATGACCTAATTTTGTCAAAACGGTACAACAATTACAATTAAATTGATTAATATTTAAAATAGGTAATTAAATAGGTTATTACTGGTGCGATTTGCGTTATGTGAAATGTTAAAACTACGTAATTCCGTCAGGTACAATTTGTTAAGACTTTGTTTATGTGCACGTTATGATTTATTATATGTTGGACATGTTTGAGAATGTTTGGGAATGAAAGTCTGCTGCTTCCAGTTTTAGTTTATGAAAAATCTAAAATATTGGATAATTCAAAGCCCGCTTAAGAATAAATGTATGACATGGCTCTGATTTGAATGTATTGACCTATGGCTGTTGTAAATTAGAGCTATCTACTTACGACTTTATCAATCATACACAATCAATCAGAAAAATTGTGGACCGGTAAATTTGTCGTTAAAAGGATATAATATGACAAGGTCTATTTTTAGTAACATTACATAATTATATGAATATGCTTATTTTGGATCATTCATCACGACACTTACGGTGTCAACATTAATATATAATCCAATACTCATCTGTAACGCTTGATATGATTTCAAATTGATTTATTTAGTGATACTTTGTAGAAAAATTAAGTTTTACATAATCAAAACTACAAAACATTTGGGTGTTTTAAGACCATAATAAGCTGTTTTGCATTTGAAGTAGCTACGCTAATATGTCCTGTTCTAATGATTTATTTTGTAATTGTAGAGCATATTTACAGTGAAGAGAGTGAATAAAATGGGATTCTGTAACTGTATGGTTTGAGAGGGGAGAATTACCAGGTTACATGGGTAACTTATTGTAGTTCAGTTATTTGCAGGGCTAACACTTCTGGTAGATTAACATTTACGTGTATGTTGATTCATGCTAACAAATGTAAATCTAATCACTTTTACATAATATATTGTTTTAGATTTTAAGTTTAATTTGGTCGGGGAACTCATTTATGTATCATTTTAGATTTAGATACATTAATGCCAAATACTTCTTTAATCTTGCAAAATAACTAACTGAATGTAGCAGGTTTAATAATGAAAATACACGTTATCTGTAAATAGGTCATCAAAACTTGATTATATTTTTATTGCCAATAATCATATTTGAATTCCATGTTAGTATTATTTAATTTGATAATTAGAAAATTAAATAGCTTTACTGAGTATTAGACACAAAAGAAAGGCTTCGATCACAGCACATGTACATGGTGTATATCCCCGTGGTAAAGAGTATATAGCGATAAAACCGTTTTATTCCATACTATATAAACTGACTTTGAGTTTAGAATTATATGGATGTTATTAGTAATTTTGAAGTAATCCTTATGGAAAAAAATCATCTCTAAAAATGTTAATTGGCGGATATGATATTAATTGTACAGAGATAATGGAGAAACAGTCATACAGAAAATGATAGTGTCTGATCAAACTGGAAATCGTTTCATTGCAGTGTATGACTTATACTGTATGTTACTTAGCTTTGTGTCACGTATAAATTAATTTATTTGGCTCCCCTGACATGTATAATTGATTTTGTGATTTTTCATAAAATCAAAATTAAATGCCTGAAAGGATAAACCTTAATCAATTTTGATTGATAGTATGATGTGTTTACGATACACAGCTAATTATGAAAAATAAAACTGTGGACCTCCAAAACTTTTGACTGTTTTATTAACCATACCTGTTTTATTAACCATAAAAGATTATGTTTGTTTTTAAACTGAAAAACCTTTAACCTTTATGGAATTCAAGAAAATTCAAAAACTCAAAATCAAACTTCAGTTGATTGATCAGAAAATGTTCTGAAGAATGTAAATCTAAAACGGCAAAGAAATATTAAATATACTAAAATTAATACAATTTCGAACGAAAAAATATCATATGTCAATATGTCTTTGTTTTTTTAACACAAAAACTTAATGGTGTGATTTGATGCCATTGCCAACACTAGTACTTTAAAAGCACAATATTTTGAAAAACAACAACATTATACATACATATACTGGATGTGTGAAAATTGGAAAAAACTTTATTCTCTTACATAATAATCTACTCCCACCCATTTTTTTCTAAATGTTGTAATTATTTTACTTTATATGCCTTTCAGCTGTAAATAAAAAGACTATTTCCGAGAATGCAGTTGCAATCATCATCTAGCTTGAAAAGTGAATGACAATGCCCTAAAATTCCGAAATACTTTGTTATTGTGATTCAATATTTTGATTATTCTACAATATATAGGTTATACAATAATATATTATTTTATATTTAATTTAACCAATAAGTATTAAATAAGATTAAGAAATAACTTTCTTTGTTTTCTCAATTTTGTGATTGAAAAGGGCTGTGGTGCGACCATAGTGTAATATTGCTAAAAATAGACCTTGCCTCACTAAGACCTTTAAACGACAAATTTACCGGTCCAAAATTTTTCTGATATTTTCACTACATTTACTTCAGGTAATGAGCCAACTTTTAAGAAAATATTTTTGGTGCACTCAAACTGGATGTGGGTGAATCAGCATTGTTAATAATTGACATGGCCGAAAATAACACCCAAAATTTCGACATTTTCTGTCTTAAAAATATTTGTTAGATTTTGCCTACATTTCTGTGATCATAATGTGTAATTATTTATACTCGTTAGAAAATAATTTAGTTTGATGACATCAAACATTATTTTGATACCTTTTTGGATCAAAAAGGGAACCCTGTCATACACCTTTACTGGGCAACATTAATTTGGCCATAGCACAGGCCCCTGGGACCTTTTCAATTTTTTAAACGTATTTCAAGGGTTTGCATTTATGTTGCTACATATCACTTTTAATTTCAATAAAATTGGTTCGTGGGCAAATTTCCATTGTTCGTGAAAGAGGTCCTTTTATAAAAAAAAAAACAAAACAAAAAACAAACATTATAAGTTACATAGTTTGAAAAAAAATCAAATACAATGTTAAAACCACATTGATGTTGTTTTTCCAAAGTGTATTAAATAATGACATCGTTAAATGTCTAGATATTGCCCGTCCTTTTATCTTTATTACCACCTGTCAATATAGTGATTTCATTTTCCATAAAACGTCGGCATATTCAGTGAACAGAAATAATTGCAAATTCTGACGATTTTATTTTTCAGATATTGTTTTTTTAATCAACTGCATACGAACGAAATCCTTCAATACTCATTCTGTGATTTAATTTTAGAGTTATATAGCAGATTTAAAACCAAATTCTGATGTTAATAAGAGTGGGTGACACTGTTTGATGTCTGGGTATTACCTGTCTGTTTATCATTGTTGTTTATTATCTGTCTAATCCTTACTTGTCTTCTCTTTCAGCGTGTGAGTATCCTACTACAGTTACACGGTGATGTATTGTCTTGTTTTATTGTTGACCTTTTTGTGTTATATTTGCATTCCTCACAATAGCATTAATTCGACATTGTTGCACGTATTACTTATTTACTAGATTGCTGTATAAACATATTCAAACGTAAAGAATTAACGGGCCATATTTCCTGTTTTATATATTCGTCATATGGTGAGGATACTGCTTATAGCATAAACGTTTGGCATATCCAATCTAGTTCCCTTAATTTTGATTCAATTGTATCATAATAACCCTTTTACAATTTTGATATTAGTTTGTCCTCTTATTTCCAATGTTTCACAGAGGAAAACCTTTTATTGGGAGTTGTCTTAATCATGTTTCAGTTTGCATTTATGTATAAAAACATTGCATATAACCATGACATTACACCACCGTTAACATACCTCCGAGTTTAAAAGTTAAGGAACGTATTTTTTATTGCAAACGACATATGTTCAATAACAGCATAGTTATGAAAAACATGTATGAATCTATCCCTTGGTCACCGACAAAATTAACACTCAAGTAGCTGCCATTAAATCTATGATTTAAATGAAGTCTTTTTAATTTGGATTAGAAGTTGGTTTTAAAGTTTTTGTTCTTCCTTTTGGAGTGGAAGTGTATTTCAATGAACGTTTTCTCCATCCTCAAATAGTTTGAGTACATTTGACAGTCTTCTGTAATCTATGTTGAGATCGTTACTCGATGACCATTTGTATACGCCGCAGCCAAAATAAAATAGGGTATTCGAAATATAAGTGTACTTTTTTTTAACTGAAACTCAAATGAATAAAACCTCAACATATAAGATCTTTAAGTGGTATTCTTAGCACAAAAATGGGAGACGATTACATAAATGGATACGTACATTTTCCTGATCACTGTCATAATATTGAAAACGATGGTAGTTACAAAAACCTGATACAAAATGGGAAATATACAACATACACCGAATATATATCAACAAATTTAGGTCAAAACATATAGGAAACTTTGTATCAACATTGCATATCTTGAGTCAAACACAAAAAAATGAATTAGTGCTATGGTGATGACCACGTTCATATCTGTACTTTATTATATGTATCAGTTCAGATATTGATCGTGGTCATCTATGCCTATGTTGTACCCCATCTTTGCTGTTTAGTTCAAATAATTGTTCTCCAATCTTATTTTTATTGATGTTTATCAATAACACATGATGTTATTCTATCAAACTTGAAATATTGGAGAAGTCATTAATAAATGACATTTAACAACAAATATTGTCTCCATAATTATTCCTTTGAGTACAGCAAACATAGCTTCGGTCACTTTACTCTATGTTACGAAACTGAGATAACATAAATGACATTTATTGACCATGGTAAAATAAATAGATTTATGTCAGACTGTTTCATTTTTTACTTCCTAATTTATAAGTGGGGCCCAGTGCACTTAGGGGTGTTTACTTATACACACATGCAGGGTCATAGAGTACATGTGCCTGCGTGATGGAATTTCCCTAAATTAGCTTGACCCCTGGTCAGTGTGAGAGAGTAATTGATTGGTCAACCGATCAGATGATTTGCTTACAGCCTCCGGACCAATCACTGAGGGCGTTGACCTTTCTTTGTCCTCGATGGCGTCATTATCGCATTACCATCTAGCCAGTGTGAAGTTTGTGTGTGTGTCTAATTAAGATTATCCATAATCTACAGAATTCTTTCAATTTCCCTCCCATCTTTCCCGCCCCTTTTTTCATATTTATTTATTCCTTTTATTGGATGTCATTGGGCCGGTGTCTTATCAACAGAGGCTATTGTTTCACAAGCCTATGTTGTATTTTGTAGTTTTTAATTTTTGCCTATTTGGTACCCCATCTTTGCTGTTTAAATCAAATATTTGTTTCCCAATCTTATTTTTATTGATGTTTATCAATAACACATATATACAATGAAGTATGCATTATTAATTCTAATCGACAAGACAAAGCATTGATATAAATTTAGAAAGATTAATAGATAAAACATTATAAGAAAACACTTTCTTACATTTTTTCCTGGTATTCATCAAGAAACCAGGCATATTCTCTGTATATATCACGGAAGGGTGGTATTTTTTCAAATATATTAGTCTTATGCATGTTTCATCGACAAGACACATAATTAATACAGTTTTAGACTGATTAATACAGTAAACGAAAAATCATAATGCAATCAATAAAATAATCCTGTAATTCCACAAAAAAAAATCATAGAAAAAGAATAACAGAAAAAAAGCTAACAAACCAAACAAAACAAAGTTAGCTGATAGAGTAGATAATGTCATGAATCCGTAACCCACTCCCACTCTTAATAATCCACATGTATCTAATGATACGTTTAACGACATCTTTGATGGTTAAACAATACGTACATAACAGAAGAAATAATAATGGATAATATACTGTGTCGGCAAGCTAAATATTGCCAAAATGGCACAACAATTACATTTTAGAAAAGTAAATGAAAACGGAATCATTAAAAATGGATGATTGATATCTGTCAAAATTATTTCTCGAAGGCCATTAATACACACCGCAGCCCAAAATATGTTATGGTACTAGAAAAAGAGATGCCTTTGATAATAAATTGAAAGTCAATATAATGAAAACTAAAAAGTTAAAAGGATCAATAAAATACTGATTAATTTAAAATACGTAATTATTTTTGTAGATACAATTACACGATGACCATTAAATACACACCACGGCTCTATTTATATGGATAATGGTTCCCCCATTATAGCACATATAATGTAAATTACATGTATCCGCACCAGTTATCGTGAATAGTCTTCTGGAAATCGTATAATGATGCAGTCATATTTCCGGATGATATCATACCTTCGTGCACGAAGATAATTATTTGAACATGCATTTCAATTTAAATTACCATTGATTCATGTCAAAATAGTTTTATATTGTGATATATATTATAAGATTTTGTAATATATTTAAACAATCAGGTAGGTATTATAGTATTCCCTGGATTTATATTTTATTCCCACACTGTTTCATCTCGTTAACGTCTTATACCTCCCTTAAGTGTTTTGTATATTTCATTTTCGTGTTTCATTCGAAATAACTACGTGGTTTATGTCATACTGCTCGGACATTCCATAAACGGAAATCTAAGAATTATTTCCAGAACACGTATACAATATAAAACAAAATATCAACATAATATGCTGAGATTATAAGTCATTTGTTATAATTGACAAAAGACACATTTGCGTATTGCAACATTATAAAATGGACACTAGAACAACTGATGGTATCTTAGTGAATCCTTTCCAAATTTTAGTTGATACATGTAGACGATTACGTAGGATCCCTCAAACATTCTATTGGATAGTGATTAATTTATCTGATTATCGAATCCTACTTAGAAAAGTCACATTGGTTGTAAAGAGTGTTGTGTTGTTGTAAATGTAATGTATTACTATTGACTACAATTTGTTTTCACCTATAAACATCGTAAAACTCGTCACCAATGTTTCATACATTCCATTTAATGTTCTATTCGCGACAGTGCGCACTATCAAGGAGAAGATTCGAATATTTTGAAAGCGAAAACCAAGGAGATATTTTAGATCAATATATTTTTTTTCTTCTTTTCTCTTCAATCAGATAGAAGAATATTCCAAACTATTGTGAGCAAATTGCTTATCATTCTCATTTTTTTAAACTTATTTTTGTTGTCTCAATATTTAAATAGCAGTCTGTTTGTATGAGTTATTTAATTTGCTTCGCTAAATATACACGGAGCTTGCTATTATATTAATCTGACCGAGTTCAAAGATCTTACAAAAGTTTTCACGTTTGTCGAAGCTACACCTACCCGCTGTATGGTAACGGGATCCGGCCCTAGTTGTTTGATATCTACTTCTGTAAAAATCGTACCCAACAAATGAGAGGGGTAACTGCTAAATCACTTCAAAAACTCAATACTATTTCATTTGTTTATCGAAACCAATAAAAAATAGAACAGTGAAAGCGTAAAAATCTAATATGTCCCACAATTGTATGTGAAAATGAGAATAAGTTCTTCTTTAGTTGTATTCAAACATGTAACATGGATTGCATTTTCGTACAAATCTGAGACAAATGCGTGAAAATATGACAATATCACATGATATCGGATGCATTTCGTTAAGGTAAGATCTTGAATGAAGAATTAGGATAAAACAAAAACGATTTTTCACTATCATAAATGCATCTTTTGTGCCATAATCAATGATGTTTAGTGAGCATATTATGACTAAAGTGTACGTGTTTGGTACGCACAAAATTCCGGTTTGGTATAGTCATTAGTGTATGGTATCTTATAACAACTTGGTAAAAATTTTAATCACAAACAGGGAGCCGCAAAACGTGGCATAATCCCCCGCGCTCCACAGTTGGTATATGTGAAAATCCAAATATCAAGCTCAAAGTAAGAGTTATTAATGTACATGTATAACTTTAAGTTCGGCACATTCTTTATATATGTAACACTGTGTCGAAAAGCAGCCTCGAAAGATGAAAGAAGTAAATGATTTTATTTAATTGATAGTAAACATTATGTATACTGATCGATCCCCGTCAAATACGTCTACCGCTTATTGTAAGTATCCCTAATAATTGGTTTTAAAATCTTTTTCTTCATTTTGAAAGCAGAAGAGTGATTCAATGAACCCATTCTAAGTCCACAAATAATTCTAAATCATATAAAGGTATAATAAAACGCTGGGATATTTGATATTTATGCTGTTTAAATAAGTAGTATTATTTGACAATACTCTGTAAGGAATATTGGGAATATTGGCTGGCTTGAAGTGAAGTTTGGAATCACAGAGAAATATAAATTTGCAACATATTAAACGTAAATAGGGATAAATATATTATTTGTGTAGAAGAATATATAGGTAATAATCATAAATCTAAATCTTAATATTGTCAAAAACGGTACAACAGTTACAATTGAATTGATTAATAGAAACTGATTAATTTAAAATAGGTAATTAAAACTGTCGCGATTTGCGTTTATGTGAGTTGTTAAAACTACATAATTCCATAACGTACAATTTGTTAAGACATTGTTTATGTGCACGTTATGATTTATTATATGTTGGGCATGTTTGAGAATTTTTCGGAATAATAGTCTGGTGCTTCCAGTTTTTGTTTGAAGTTTATAAAAATTGGATAATGCACAACCGGCTAAAGAACAAAGGTATGACATGGCTCTGACTTGAATTATTGACCTATGGCTGTTGTGAATTAGAGCTACACAATCAACTCTTAGATGTTAGTATAAATATAGATAAAGACTAGTTTTATAAAAACATTATAAGTTACATAGTTTGAAAAAAAAAACCAAATACAATGTTAAAACCACCTTGATGTTTTTTTTTTTCAAAGTGTATTTAATAATGACACAGTCTGATATCTTGATGTTGCCCGCCCTTTTATCTTTACTACCTGTCATTATAGTGATTTTATTTTACATATAACGTCAGCATATTCAGTGAATATAAATAACTGCAAATTGTTTTCTTGATTAATCTTGCCTACAAATGAATTCCTTCAATACTCATTCTGTGATTTTATTGAAAGTTAAATAGCAGTGCAAAAAACACATACTGATGTTTATAAGAGTGGGTGATTCTGTTGAATGTCAGGGAATTATCTGTCTGTTTATCTTTATTGTTTGTTATCTAATCCTTACTTTTCTTCTCTTCCAACGTGTGAGTATCCTACTACAGTTACACGGTGATGTATTGTATCATAATAACTCTTTTACAATTTTGATATTAGTTTGTCCTCTTATTTCCAATGTCTCACAGAGGAAAACATTTTATGAGGAATTGTCTTAATCATGTTTCTGTTTACATGTGTATGAAAACATTGCATATAACCATGACATTACACCACCGTTTACATACCTCGAAGTTTAAAAGTAAAAGAACGTATGTTTTTCTGTAAACGATATATATTCAATAACAACATGGTTATGGAAGACATGTGTGATACTATCCCTTGATCACCGATAAAATTAAAACCAAAGTAGATGCCATTAAATCTATGATTTAAATGAAGTCTTTCAATTTGCTTTAGTAGTTGGTTTTAAAGTTTTTGTCCTTCATTTTGGAAGTGAAAGTGTATTCCAATTAATTTTTTCTCCATCCACAAAGAGTTTTAAATCTTAAAAAGAGAAACTGCTGGACGTGTTTTGCTTTTAATTTTATTTGACAGTCCTCTGTAATCTATGTTGAGATTATTACTCGATGACCATCAATACATACCCAAAGCCCAAAATAAAATAGGGTATTCGAAAAATAAGTGCACTTTATATTTAATTGAAACTCAATAGAATACAAACATACACCAAATATATATCAACATATTTAGGTCAAAATATATAGGAAACTTTTAACAACAATTTGTAATTCACAACCACAGGTTGCCAACAATTTGAGAATAACAACACTTACAATATATACGTTTCCAGTTTAGTATTGTATTTAATTTCATTTTACTTTTCTACATCGATAATAGCAACGATAAAGTGATTTCTGCAGGTATATGTCCATTTAAACAGACATAGGCATACACACAATAATTTAACAGTGAATATATTTTGTTTGTAACCAATGTTTATAAGGTATAATACATGTTTGTCTGTCCATTTAAACGATTTTTAAACTTTAATTCATCAATAAAACCTGTTGGCTGTAAAACATTAATAGATCATTAAAGAGAAAATAGGATGTCAATATGCCCCCCAGTTATAGTATATAACTCAAAGTTACATGTATTCGCACCAGGTTTTGTAAATAGTCTTCTGGCACATAGTTAGTTATTTCCCTCTTGAACGTATTTGGTAGTCAGTTGGGATGTAAAATACCAGACCTTTTGAATGTTTGTTGTTCTCCTTTTGCATTGTCATATATCACACAATATTGTCATATATTTAAAGGGACATGAACGTTTTATAATTTGTTCTGTATGCTTAGATATGGTTTTCAGATGTTTATTGAATATTTTATTACAACGATTGGTTATCTAAAACGACAAGAAAACGTGGGAAATACCTAGCTCAAAAATGATAAAAATAGACCGTCATATTTTATTTTCGGTACACAAAACGAGAGCTGGCCGAAAGCGAGGTTATAATGAACAGCAAACTTGCTGACATGACATGGAATATAAGTTTTCCATATTTTAAGATTATTTTCTAATTTACGATGGTTGACAAATGAAGTTTAAGCCATATTTGTTATAAAACAATTTGTATTTAGCGTAAGAATGACAAGTCAAAAGTCAAACGAGACTTTTCATTCGACAGGGCACCGCGAATGGAGGTTCCTGACTTATTGCACATATGTACATCACGCAAATATAAAGTGGGGAGTTGCTCCCGTCTCTTGCATTTCAGTGATCCATTTATATTTACCTACTTTCCCAATCGCGCACGTTACTGACTCTTGACGTACAATGTTTTCTATCGGAATTCCTTTGTGTTCGCTTCACCCACGTTTTTGACCCACCATTTTGTTTACATATGCGGTGCATTGCGGGAGGTCACTAAAGTTCAACACTACTATACTATCGTTACAAAATTCGACCGGGCCGGTTCCAAATAAAGAAAGAAGGAATTTCCATTATAATCATTCTATTTGACACATTTGCACAATGATTGATATATATTACTTAGTAAGGTATTTGATATGTCTTAAATATGTATTTTATTCAAATTTACATGGTTTATTTAGGTTCATGTCCCTTTAAATAATCCTCGGTAGTAGTATTAGTATTTCCCTGTTGTTTTTTTTTCATTCACTGTCAGTGTCATCTCGTTAATGTCTTACATTGTATAACTCGCTGTTAGTGTTTTGTTTATTTCGATTTAATGTTCCATTCGAAGGAACTACGCGATTAATGTCATACTAGTGAGATACATTTGTATGTCAAAAACAGAAACCTAAGAACTATTTCCAGAACAGTGGTAGATAAACATGTATTAGCATAGTAACTATACTTAAGTCGGTTACAATAATTGATATAAAAACACTTGAGTACATCAATGGCATCCAAGTGAATCCTCCCGAAAATTAGTTTATAAGATAGCCGATTATATAGGATCCTCAACACATTCGTTTTCTAAAATTTTGTGAATTTTGTAAAAAAAAATGTGATTTTCGAATTCTACTTTAGACAACCACATTACAAATGATACAAACATTTTGAAAATGAAAACCTTGGAACTGTTTTAGAATTATATTTTGTTTGATAGGATATTAACAAGGTCAGGCACGTGTCTTATATAATACTAAATTGATTTATGAAACGTTGTTAAGAATTACAGATAATATTCATGCTAATTAAAATGTAGTAAAAGAAATTGATAATTTCAGAATACTTCACCGCCATAACATTAAAATAAACAGTAAATACAAAAAGACACATTAAAAGGACTAAAAACGGATGTTATACTGGAGTATAGTCGTCATATTTAGTATTGTATTAAAAGTGTACATACTTTACTAAAATAAGCTTCAAACAAATAGGTTGATGAAACATTACATTAACATAATTAAGATGAGTTCGATGAACATAATCGACCTACCGTTGTTACGTGACAATAGAAACAATGTGTGTATATTGTAACATAATAGAAGGATATATGGAAATGAACTGTCTCATCACGATTTTGTAACGTGACCTCTCATTGAGCATAGTATCATAACTCAGTTTATAGATTGCCTTTATATCGGATTCAAAGATTGGCAGTTGTCTCTATATTGTTTTAGAGGAAAAGTCGGGATGAAGACCGCAAGTACCTGTGTTTGTAACATCCGTTTCATTCTTGTGGATGTTTAATATACCAACATTGATCAGCGGAATATGCCCCGACTTCTTGTGAAAGGCGCATGCTCTGGAATATAATTCATTAGGCCTAGTAGAAGGGGAGGGAGGTTACGATATCAAGTACAAGCCGATTACGTACACACATAAATATATACTCTATGGATAATAGTCTTTCAAGGGAAATGCACATGAATTATCATAAACGTAATGATTACATACATATTCAACAAATATACTACCTCCCCGTAGTACCCGGATATATTGAGAATATCTTCCTCTCCTGGATTATTCACCTTCTCCCACCTCTGAGATATGTGTTATTTTTTTTTTAATTTTCAAACAGTTTACATAATATACATGGATTCCAAGCAAACACACACATACGCAGTCATCTACAACACTCAGACATCACACTTTACCTACATGTATATACATACACATATATAATGTGACAAATCATAGTATTACCATGCATAACATATGCATACATAACATGACACAACATACATATATGCATGTATACATACACACATACATGGATGCATACATACACATGTATACATCCATACATGTATGCATGTTCATGCATGCATGCATACACACCATACATACACACCGTGCATAAACACTGTGCATACACACATACATATTATGGCAACACTTATATAACAAATAGCACAACATATATACACTATGTATACAGACATAATAGCATCATGACAGTAGCATAGCATGACATACATACACATAACATAACAAACATAGATAACACCATAACATACATATACATAGCATAACGGACATAGATACAGTAGCACCTCAACATACATCCACATAACATAACACACACAGATAACACCATAACATACATACACATAGCATAACGGACATAGATACAGTAGCACCATAACATACATACACATAGCATAACAAACATAGATAACACCATAGCATACATACACATAACATAACAAACATAGATAACTCCATAACATACATACACATAGCATAACGGACATAGATCTATAAATATATCCATACATATATAGCACGCCATAACGCACAAACAAGCATTCTCGCACTCGCACACACATACACACCCCATAGACAGACAGACAGACTAAAAGAAGAAGGAAAATAGAAGAAAGAAAACGCAAGGGGAATGTACCGTTTTTAATTACACATGTAGGCATATTGTAGCTTACACACAATTAGTATCTGATAAAACCATGGTGATAAGAAATCATTGGTCTAGTCAGCGATATAAACTTTAACAGTCAGTGATATGATGTAGACTAACAAAAGATAAGAGAATATTTAAGTATGTTAGCTGTGATAAACTGTAAATAAATTAAGTGAAAGACTAGGATATTTTTACCTACCCCCAAAACATTATTCATTAAAATTGACAAACATCACATCCTACTGGTTTTGCCCTGGTATATATATATATATACCATTTTGAGGTATGTTAATAACGATTAATGCTTCGTTTTTAATGCCGTCATAAGAAGTTTTGTTATAAATACTATTAACATTAGGTGTTACATTTTGAATAGTTGTCTAAATCAATATAATATTTAGCATTTCGGCACATATAAAGTACCTGTGTGCATGTAAACACTAGAAAATACATCACATTGATGTTTTCAAAAAAAGCGTAATATTCAGTATAAACATATTTGAATTAGGTATCATTATATCAACCTAGGATGTAACCATGGAATTTCACCACTGTCAATGTGGCCCCAGTACCTTAGTATCTCTTTACAAGGACAATTAAAACAAGTGTCACAACTGAGTATATCCCTCTGTCACCGTATACTCAACAGACCGTCCTCTGCCAGGATATTCTTATTTTTATTCTGTATTCTTAATTGTAAACATCGAGTATTAATTATGTTTAAACTAATCAGAAAAATACGTCATCCGACTTACCATTTTTCTTGTTTTTTTTTGTATTTGGTGATTTTTATTTCTTTAAGTAAAATGTATTATCCTCAGCGCATTATCTACCCACAAACATTCATTAATTAATTTACGTCTTGGAACTCGCTGTCAGTGTTTCATTCATATCGTTTTGATGTTTTATTCAAGGCAAAAAAAATAACAAATTATATCCCTCTGTCTCCGGTGTAAATAACACTATGTCTACACTGCCATGCTATCCCCGTATTAAAAAAGTCTTTGTTTAATGTAGCTTATGCATTTCAGTTTCAATGATAGTATCTGAACGCTTCACCGCCATAAACTCGTGTTACAAAAAGTCAAAGTTGATGTATACTATAGACCGAATTAATGATGTCTTGGTAAATTCTGAATTCGTCCCAATGTAAAGTTGTCATTTGAACGTATGGTATTGACTTTTATTATATTATGCTACACATATAGATACCGACTATATATTAAGAACTAATAAGATGATATTAAGATATTTAGGAAAAAAAATTGTCGTCAACTTCAAATTATTTATCATTATAAACCTCCTTTCATCGCATGGTCGCATATTGTTCTATTTCAAATTTCTGTACGGAAAATCAGTGCATTGGTTTACATCGGAAAAATGACCTCAAGCCATTTTTTTCAAAAAAAAACGTTTGTTTGAACTGTAAAATAAAAGGACATACTGATTTCCTCCCATCAGGTTCAAAGGGGTCAAAGCTGATATAATATAAAACACTTGGTTTCCTAGAAAGTGTTAATGATCCACTTTTTAGAAGCTTTTCTTTAAACATATTACATTCGCATACTTTTGTCCAATTATGTACAAATCCTAACACTGGCTGATCGCCAAAGAATAATATTACGATGATATCAAATTATCTAGGAAAACAATAACTTACCCAACTTGAAATAAAGTATGACTATATACATTCAATCGTCTTATGGTCTCCATTTTGAATATTAATATTGGAATTTAGTGAATTTCACTTTCATTTAGTCATTGCAACCGTAACATTGAGGTAAACAAAACTTCAGTTGTATATATACAGATTTGCTGTATCCCGAATGTAACAAGCTGTATCAGCCAAACCGAACCAGTACAAATACATGCGATTCGTCTCTTAAAGAATATTGCTTTAGGCCAAAATGGCGAAATCAAAACACATTATTTGTCAACAAAATGTTTTCTTTGTTGAAAACTAGACTGATAGTATTTTTTTTTTCTCCTGGAATTATATAAATATTTATTTCAATTATTATTATTATTTTATTTACCTCCCTTAGGTGTTTTGTATATTTCGTTTGTGACGTTGTGACACTATCCCTTTGTATCCTATACAATTTAACTGTGAGCAATTAGTTGCCATTATATCTAGCATTTAAGATTTTTCAATTCGGTATAGTAGGTGATATCGAAGTTTTTGTCCTACCTTTCGGAACTAGAAGTGTATTTCAGTGAATTTAGTCTCCATCCACAAATAGTTTGAAATAAAAAAGTATATTAAACCGCTTGAAGTATTTTATGTTTCTGCTACGATAATAGCTGTATTTGACAGTGCTTTGTAGTTAAGTAATAATATTAGGGTATTTAATAAAAGAAACCCTAAGAACTGTTTTAACAACCACCTTGCGTGAGTTTGAGAGTAAACAGGTCTTTAAAATATTGATAATGGAATATAAGTATTTTAAAATATCTCAATTTCATCTTATTTTACATTTATGTTTGAAAACCTTGGATATAACCTTGGCACTAGATCACCGTTGGCATTACTGCACGTTTAAAGCCAAAGAACATATTTTTGTCTGTAAACGACAGCATAATTATGAAAGACACATATGATAATATCCCTTAATTATAAAAATAACACAGAAGCCATCATATCTATCCCAATTAGGTGTATTTAAATTATTTTGTTTTAATTTGGTTAAGTAGGTTGTTATGATATCTTGTCCTTTCTAGAAGTAGAAGACAGTGTATTTCAATGAACTCATTTTCTATCCACACACATTTTTAAACCATAAAAGTATGATAAATCGCTAGAAGTATTTTATTATTTTTGCTTACTATCATAATTGTTTTATTCGACAGTACTCTGTAGTTAAGTATTAGTTTTGGAAAACCTTAAAAAAACTATTTAGAAAGAACTATTTTAACAACTAGCTTGGCGTGAATTTGGGAGTAAACACTTCTGAAATATAGTTAACGGGTTTTCTTCTTAATATTTATAAATGTGATTTAATACATAATGTTCAATGTCTGCTGTAGCTTTCGACGTCTTTGCTGGTCAAACAATAAGTTCAAGACTATTATTATAATAATGGGTAATGCACAGTATTATTAAGCTAAATATTGCTAATTAGGCACAGCAAATATATTTACCAATTGTAAATGAAACCGAATTATTAAAAATGCATGACTAATCTCTGTCAAAATCAATTCTCAATGGTCATTAAATACACACCGCAGCGCAGAATATGTTAAGGTACTTGACAATGAGATGTGATTGCTAATAAACTAAAACTCGACATTTTTTTTAACAATAACTAATTAATTTTTGTCGATACCATTACTCAATGACCATTAAATACACAACACAGCACAAAATGAATAAGGGAATTAGAAAAAGAAAATGTACTTATTATAAATTGAAACTCAGTATAATAAAAAGTAATAACATGGTCTTTCAGCGAAATCATTAAAACATAAAAATGGGAGACGTTTATATGGATACTTGTGTTTTCGTTTACCCAATTAACAAATATTGTGTAAAATGAAATCGATTTTAGAAATTACCAAATTTATAACAATAACCATTGGTGATTAACCAGTGTATTAGGTAAATACGTGTCAATAATTTTGTGGTAAGATTTAAACGATGCCTCGATAAATGTAATCGGAAACACACCAGTTATATGCAATTCATATCAATAAATCTAGGTAAGAAAATATGAAGTACATGTATGTAATGTTGGAAAATATATCAACATTTCATGTCTATGCACTTGATTGAAAAACATGAAAATTGTTGTAATTATGATGTTCGGTTCGACGAACCACTCTAATGACTAGCATACAGTGACGCTCCTTTACGCTGGTAACTCGGGTACACACGATAGCCATGCAACGATCATGCAGTCTAGGTCAAGCAGATAGATATCCAGAGACTAAATTGAACAATTCACGCAAAGTTAATCACAACCAATAAAATCCAATCGAAATAAATGACGATACTATTAATTTAATTATAGATTTACAACAACAAACTTTAAAAATAATGATTACCTCATACAAATACGTATCGATATACATATGCATATATGTATACATTTTATTGTAAATAACCCTATTAAGCGGTACATGCATACAGATACAGGGACGTATTTTACTTTACTTTCTATATTTCGAAATTAAACCAATAAAAACAACTCGGGTCAAGAACGTCGCATTTGCACATGTAAAAAAATAAAAGTAAATGCGTGAAAAACGTATAAAATGTTTTAACACGCGATTTTCGATCGATCAACTGGCCTTTGGTTCTATAGTTTTACGGACATCTTTATATATCTTTAATACTGTGTCGAAAAGCAGCCTCGAAAGATGTAAGAAGTACATGATTTTATATAATTGATAGTAATCATTATGTATACTGATCGATCCCGTCAAATACGTCTCCCTATGCGTTTACGTATACCGCTTATTGTAAGTATCTCTTATAATTGGGTTTAAAATCTTTTTCTTCATTTTGAAAGCAGAAGTGTATTTCAATGAACCTATTCAAAGTCCACAAATAGTTCTAAATCATATAAAAGTATAATAAAACGCTGGAGTATTTGATATCTTCTGCTGTTTTAATATGTAGTATTATTTGACAGTACTCAGTAAGGAATATTGGGAATATTGGCTAGCTTGAAGTGAAGTTTGGAGTAAACGCGTCTGATATAGTCATAGAAAAATATAAAATTGCAACATATTAAACGTAAATAGGGATAAATATATTATTTTGTGTAGAAGGAAAGATGGGTTATATTCATTGAACTAAATATTGTGAAAACCCGTACAACAGTTACAATTGAATTTATTAATAAAAACTGATTCATTTATAATAGGTAATTAAAAACTGTCGCGATTTGCGTTTATGTGAGTTGTTAAAACTACATAATTCCATGACGTAGAATTTGTTAAGACAATGTTAGTTTGCATGTTATGATTTATTATATATTGGACATGTTTGAGAAAGTTTCGGAATAAAGTCTGGTGCTTCCAGTTTTAGTTTATAAAAGATCTGAAATATTGGATAATGCAAAACCGGCTTAAGAATACAGGTATGACATGGCTCTGATTTGAATGTATTGACCTATGGCTGTTGTAAATTAGAGCTATCTACTTATGACTTTATCAATCATACACAATCAACTCTTTGATATTAGTATAAATATAGATACAGATTAATTTTATAAAAAAAACAACATTATAAGTTACATAGTTTGAAAAAAACACAATTACAATGTTAAAACCACCTTGATGGTTTTTTTTCAAAGTGTATTTAATAATGACACAGTCTAATATCTTGATGTTGCCTGTCCTTTTATCTTTACTACCTGTCAATATAGTGATTTCATTTTACATATAACGTCAGCATAATCCTTCAATACTCATTCTGTGATTTTATTGAAAGTTAAATAGCAGATTTAAAACCAAATTCCGATGTTTATAAGAGTGGGTGATACTGTTTAATGTCTGGGTATTACCTGTCTGTTAATCTTTAGTGTGTGTTATCTAGTTTTTACTTTCTTTTCTTTCAGTTTGTGAGTATCCTACTACAGTTACACGGTGATGTATTGTCTTGTTTTATTGTTGACCTTTTTGTGTTATATTCGCTTTCCTCACAATAGCATTAATGATACTGTTGCACTTATTACTTATTTACTAGATTGCTGTATAAACATATGTAAAAACAAAACGTGGCATATTTTCTGTTTTATATATGCGTCATATTGTTTTGGATGTGATACTGCTTATAGCATAAACGTTTGGCATATTCAATCTAGTTCCCTTAATTGGGATTTAACTGTATCATAATAACTCTTTTACAATTTTGATATTAGTTTGTCCTTTTATTTCCAATGTCTCATAGAGGGAAACATTTTATTAGGAATTGTCTTAATCATGTTTCAGTTTACATGTGCATGAAAACATTGCATACAACCATGACATTACACCATCGTTTACATACCTCGAAGTTTAAAAGTAAATGGACGGATTTTTTTCTGTAAACGATATATGTTCATTAACAACATAGTTATGAAAGACATGTGTGATACTATCCCTTGATCACCGATAAAATTAAAACCAAAGTAGCTGCCATCAACTCTATGATTTAATTGAAGTCATTCAATTTGCTTTAGTAGTTGGTTTTAAAGTTTTTGTCCTTCATTTTGGAAGTGGAAGTGTATTTCAATGAACTTTCTCTCCATCCACAAATAGTTTTAAATCTTAAAAAGACAAACTGCTGGACGTGTTTTGCTTTTAGTTTAATTTGACAGTCCTCTGTAAGCTATGTTGAGATTATTACTCGATGGCCATTAATACATACCCAAAGCCCAAAATGAAATAGGGTATTCGAAAAATAAGTGCACTTTATATTTAATTGAAACTCAATAGAATGCAAACATACACCAAATATATATCAACACATTTAGGTTAAAATGTATAGGAAACTTTTACCAACAATTTGTAATTCACAACCACAGGTTACCAACAATTTGAGAATAACAACAATACATACGTTTCCATTTTAGTATGGTCTTTAATTTCATTTTATTTTTCTACAGCGATAATAGCAACGATAAAGTGATTTATGCAGGTATATTTCCATTTAAACAAACATAGGCATACACACAACAATTTAATAGTGAATACATTTTGTTTGTAACTTATGTTTATAAGGTATAATACATGTTTGTCTGCCAATTTAAATGATGTTCAAACTGTAATTCATCAACAGAACCCTAATAGATCATTAAAAAGAAAATAGGATGTCAATATGTTCCCCCAGTTATAGTATATACCTCAAAGCTACATATAATCGCACCCGGTCTTGTAAATATTCTTCTGGCACATATGTAGTTACTTCCATCTTGAACGTATTTGGTAGTCAGTTGGGATGTAAAATGCCAGACCTTTTGAATGTTTATTGTTCTCCTTTTGCATTGTCATATATCACACAATATTGTCATATATTTAAAGGGACATGAACCATTTATAATTTGTTCTGTATGCTTAGATATGGTTTTCAGATGTTTATTGTATATTTTATTACAACAATTTATCTAAAACGACAGGAAAACGTGAGGAATACCTAGCTCAAAAATTATAAAAATAAACCGTCATATTCTATTTTCGGAACACAAAACGAAAGCTGGCCGAAAGCGAGGTTATAATGAACAGCAAACTTGCTGACATGACATGGAATATAAGTTTTCCACATTTTAAGATTAGTTTCTAATTTACGATGGTTGACAAATGAAGTTGAAGCCATATTTGTTATAAAACAATTTGTATTTAGCGTAAGAATGATAAGTCAAAAGTCAAACGAGACTTTTCATTCGACAGGGCACCGCGAATGTAGGTTCCTGACATATTGCACATATGTACATCACGCAAGTATAAAGTGGGGAGTTGCTCCCGTCTATTGCATGTCAGTGATCCATTTGTATTTACCTACTTTCCCAATCGCACACGTTACTGACTCTTGACGTACACTGTTTTCTATATGAATTCGTTTGTGTTCGCTTCACCCACGTTTTTGACCCAACATTTTGTTTACATATGTGGTGCATTGTGGGAGGTCGCTAAAGTTCAACACTACTATACTATCGTTACAAAATTCGACCGGGCCGCTTCAAAATTCAGAAAGAAGGAATCTCCATTATAATTATTTTATTTGACACATTTGCACAATAATTTATATTTATTACTTAGTAAGGTATCTGGCACGTCTTAAATATGTATTTTTCTCAAATTTACATGGTTTATTTAGGTTCATGTCCCTTTAAATAATCCTCGGTAGTAGTATTACTATTTCCCTGGTTTTTTTTTCATTCACTGTCAGTGTCATCTCGTTAATGTCTTACATTGTATAACTCGCTGTTAGTGTTTTGTTTATTTCGATTCAATGTTCCATTCGAAGGAACTACGCGATTTATGTCATACTAGTGTGATACATTTGTATGTTAAAAACAGAAACCTAAGAACTATTTCCAGAACAGTGGTAGATAAACATGTATTAGCATAATAATTATACTGAAGTCGGTTACAATAATTGATATAACAAACACTTGATAAGTGTATCTCAACATTGTAAATGAACAGTGTATAGTACATCAATGGCATCCAGGTGAATCCTCCCGAAAATTAGTTTATAAGATAGACGATTATATAGGATCCTCAAAACATTCGTTTGAATATTTAACTTCTAAAATTTTGTGAATTTTGTAAAATAATTGTGAGTTTCGAATTCTACTTTAGAAAACCACATTGTGCTATGTTATACCAAAGAAATGATTCGAACATTTTGAAAATGAAAACCTTGGAACTGTTTTAGAATAATATATTGTTTGATAGGATACCAACAAGGTCAGGCACGTTCATTATTTGATACTAAATTGATTTGTGAAACATTTCCTAAGAATTACAGATAATATAAACTCATTTCTGTTTTCTTAACGAATTCATGCTGATTAAAATGTAGTAAATACAATTGATAATTTCAGAATACTTCACCGCCATAACATTAAAATAAACAGTAAATACAAAAAGACACATTAAAAGGACTAAAAACGGATGTTATACTGGAGTATAGTCGTCATATTTAGTATTGTATTAAAAGTGTACATACTTTACTAAAATAAGCTTCAAACAAATAGGTTGATGAAACATTACATTAATATAATTAAGCTGAGTTCGATGAACATAATCGACCTACCGTTGTTACGTGACAATAGAAACAATGTGTGTGTATTGTAGAACATAATAGAAGGATAATTAGAACGCCTGTCCAATGCTATATAGTAAGTGAAATCCCCACCAAAGTGAGGTAAAGGTGCAGGGATAAGGTAGATGTCGGCATAGATGAAAACGTAACCCACTCCCACCTCGCATGCGTTTATTTATACTTTACTTGCAAAGACATGTATAGATGCTATGAAAATGCACTGATAGAGTTATTTCATGACGAAAAGCGTTTTCCCTTTATTACAAATAATTGAAATATGAACCTGCGTATAAATAAATTAATGATAATAATTAATTCATAAAATTATACACTAAAATTGGCCTTTAAGCAAAATAGCATCTTCACGAATTCATACCATTTGAATAGAGAGTTGCTGTTAAATGTCTTGATATTGTCTTATATCACATTTAACACAATGGTGTAATGCTTTTACGTATGACTTGGTTAGGCTATATGATACACATTTTTGTACTTGCATAGGGTTGCGTACTTTGAAAATAAAAAAAATATATTTATCATAATACAAACATGAATACACATGTTTTGAATAATGGATAGTACTATTTAATGTATGGATATTACTTGTCTATTAAACTTTAAAATATATTATATAATCCTTACTTTTCTTCTCTTTCACCGTGATGTGAGTATCCTACTGCAGTTACACGGTGATGTATTGTGAACTTTAATTTGTATTTTTGCGCTTATATTTACTAATGACATGGACAATGAACTGTTCAGTTCAATTCAAAAACGATCTTCATCACCTGTACCTTGAGCTCTCACAATAAATACCAATTGTTTGGAGAACTGTCTTCATGATACCTGTATGTCTGTACATTTTGTATCTAACTATGCCATACCACCACTGGTATCATGTCTAGATGAATTATAATTATTATCCATACACTGGCATATAAACTCATAAACGACTTTGAACCCACTGACAGTGATTCGTATAACCGGCGTGTTGGTCAACTACAATAAAGAAGGGATTTTCCGGTGATAGTTTTATTCGCATTGAAAAACCTACATCAAAGACAAACAAGCCATAAACATTCCACACCAGTTACAAGGCGTTTCCTGTATACTCATATACTAATATAATCTGTACACAAATATGATTAGTGAAAGGCCGGAATGGGAACGGCTATTCGGCGGGAATATGTGTTCTTCCCAGGGTAGAAAGTTAACGATTGAGTGATGGGAAATGCACGTGATACGTCATACAGTCCGTCCGTCACTGTTACTCAAACACAACTTTATCAGAGGTATTATATAATACAAATTTGAATATAAAATGGAAATTTACCAAATACATATTGTAAGTACAATTAACTTTGAATCTTGAAATAAATAAATCTAAAGAATAGATGCAAATTGTCAGGGTTGCATTATTTGATCCGTTGTTGTTATTATATTAATAGTCATAAATATGTATCAATTATAATGGAACTTTGTTGATCGCCCGCGTAGAATAAATAATGACCAAGGGCGTAGCCCGAGGTCATTATTTTAAATTCAACAAGGGTGATAGAACACCATATGCACTGAAATAAAGATACTTAATCTGTATATTAGATATGTCGTTTCATTAGCAAATGTCAAAACAATATATAATGTGTACATTTATAACAAGAAAAGCATTTGTCAAAAAACGCCTCCACTAAGAATGCATCATTTTGCAAATGAAGTTTCCAAAGAGAAAATAACTCGGTTTTTCTAAAAATTGAAAAAACTGAGTCATTATGCTCTATATTACATCTGCAATATGCAAAATTCATCAACACAAATAAACTTTGTGTATCTATTCAGTATATTATATCAATTTATAAATATATTTAAATATCATAAATAGTACTTATAACAACTGATGTACTCTTTAGAAAAATGCATGTAATTAACCACTGTTTTGTTAATATTTTGTATCCATTGCTTACATATTTTGGAACTAAGTACAGCTATTTTTATGATTCACGTATGATTTCAATTTTATTTGCGTTGTACGTTGAGTATCAGAGTGATTTAGGTCAATTTATGGAAAACATTTAATGTTAATGTTTTGGATCTGGATAATTCAATAATCTAAAGCATACAATAAAACATTCAAACGTGTGCAGTTATATTTACCTCCTCCTAGTTTTGTTAAAACAATCTAAAGTCTTCGATTCATGTAATCTTCAGATATCGGACATTTAAATTGTGCTATAAACACAGTAAACATATGGACATAGTTTAATGGTGATAGACACAGGTTCCTTATCGTGTTGACACTTTCCCTTTCTTTCATTTTCCCTAACGCTGTGCCGATATTGACAAGATACAGTAAAACATTATACCAGCCATGATGGATGTAAATACTTTATTTTTTTTTTAATTTTCAAAGAGTTTACATAACACACATAAATAGACACCAAACAAAGACATTCATACGCAATCACCCACAACACTCTGACATTAACCTTTACGTTTTGTTAAGTCATACCTATATCTAAAAGCACGTATCTATATAATATGACAAATCATAGTATTACGCTGCATGACAAATAGCATGACAAATTATACATACATGTACATGTATGCAAAATACATGCATGCCTGTATACATCCATATATGCATGCATACAAGCACACATACATACAAACATGCATATTATAGCAAGTGATCGGATCGTGTAGTGGTAAAACCGCTGGCCTTTCACCTAGCCGGCCGGGGATCGATCCCCAACCTGAACGTGAAAAAGTTAGGGGATACCTGCCCGATCACGAGGGTTTTATAGTATAGCATACATACACATGCATAACAAACATCGATATATAAATGCATCAATCTAGACAGTGGAACTACAGAAGAACAAAAACGCGAGGGGATGTACTGTTTCCTAATTACACCTATTATATTGTATTTTACAAACAATTATAATGCTATAAAAATGCGTTTATAAGAAATAATTGGTCTAGTCATTCTACTGGCTTGCCCGTGGTATATATTAATCATTCCGAAGTATGTTTATAACGATAAATACTTAGTTTTTAATGGTGTCATGATAAGTTTCTGTATGAATACTAAAAACAATCGTTCTTAAATTTTGCATAATTGTTAAAATAAATCAATCATTTTGGCATTCCGACTCATATAACGTACTTGTTAACATGTAAACACTAGGGCAATGCTTCACATCGATGATTCCGAAAGCAAAATATTCAGTGTAAACATATTTTAATTAAGTTTGATTACTCCTGTTCGTCTAAAACACTTGGATGTAACCATCTCATTCCACCACTGTCATTATGGCCCCAATACTTTAGTATTTTGGTATTTTTAATATTTTGATGTCTGCAAATTATCTCAATTGTCACAAATAAGTATATCCCTATGTGACACAATAGACCGTCATCTGTCAGGAAAATATGTTCTTAGTTGTTAACATTGAGCATCAATTTCGTAATTTCACTACGTCATCTGTCTTCCAGAATTATTTTTCATTTATTTGGTGATTTTTATTTCTTAAGAATGTAGTCTCATGGTAAGGGAGACAGATCATGATTTTTTCATACAGACGCTTGAGTTATGACAGTGCTCCAAGCTCTTCAAGCATTTGAATGACCGCGATTCGATTAATACCCCCTTTTCTGAAGTTTAAATTTATGAATTATTTTTTTATTAGTTTTAAAAATAACAACACAAATAATCCAATCAATCTAAAATTGCTATTTTATGGTAAATATATATTTATTAAACAATGTTAATCATTTTAAAACTAAAACTATTGGCATCTAGGTTATATTGTAACAAAATATTCTGCAGTGAATGTATAAAAAGTATATATAATAGGGGAGATAACTCTATTGTGAATCCCGTCTTTTTCAATGAAAAATGTAGGTTTTTTTGGTGCTAAAAATGTTCTGTCTGTTCAATTTTCTTGAAAATTGACTGATTACAGGATACTTTGTCACTTTTTAGTCTGTTATTTTTCTATAAAAATTAAACTTCACAATTTTGATTTATTTTCGTTTTGGTGAGAATGTTTTAGGTAATTTACTTGCGTCTTTTTTACCTAATTTCCTCCAAAAATGATCACTAGAAATTAATTATGACGAGAAGTAAAGCATTTTTTTTAAAAAGGGATTAATATATATCTCGTTAATTAAACAATATTTTCATTTTCGGGGCGGATTTAGTACAGACTAATGCTGTTTTTTCATGTGCAGAATCTACTCAAAAATGGCAAATTTGAATATTTATTTAGAAAAAATGGATGGTTCAATGTCTTCGAAACTTTGACAGAAGATGCATAACAACATATTTACTTCATGACTCAAATATGAAAAATATTGAACTACAGGAAAATTTTGGGGATGTGAGACTACCACCTTAAGATGAAAATTTATTATCCCCAGCGCATTATTCATCCACAAATATTTATTAATTCATCTACATCTTGGAACTCGCTGTCAGTGTTTCATTTATATCGTTTTGATGTTTTATTCGAGATAACATAAATTACAGATTGTATTCCTCTGTCTCCGGTGTAAATAACACTCTGTCTACACTGTCATGTTATCTTTGTATTATGGAAACCCATGTTTAATGTAGCTCATGCATTTCAGCTTAATTGATAATATCAGAACATTTCACCGCCATAACCCGGTGTTACACAAAGACGTGAAATTTGGTATATACTTATTATAGACAATATTAATTATTTCTTGTCAACATCTTAACCGGTCCTAATGTTAAGCTGTCATATGAACGTATGATATTGGCTTTTAGTATATTATGCTACATATATTATCCAGACATAATAAAACGATGATACAAATATATCCAGGACAAAAATCTTCGTCAACTGCAAATTATCTATCATTACATACCTTTCTTCATCGCATAATCGCTTATCAGAACAATGTAATTTTGACTTCAAGTCATTTTTTTTTTAAATGTGAATATTTTATTTGAACTCTAAAATAAAAGGACATACTGATTTCCTCCCATCATGTTCAAAGAAGCCAAAGCTGATATAATATAAAAAAATAATTTCCTTGAAAGTGTTAATGATCTACTTTTATGAAGCCTTTCCTTAAACATATTACATTCATACACTTTTATTCAATTATGCTACAAATCCTAACACTGACTAATTGGTCTCTGTGCATTTCATGTATTAAAACCTTGGATAGCTCGAACCGCTAGTCGTCAAATACCCTTCTTTCTATTAACAGAAATTAAACCCCTTTCTATCAAAGACAGTAATTAATTCAGGCATCTCGATTTGTCGAACAGAAGCGTGGCCTTTCATATTGATTTTTAAAGATTCTCCACCGCCGACAAATGGTATTTTTTCACTATCAAAAACAGGAGCAGACGATTTGGTATTTTTCTTCAGTTACAAAAGTTACTTACTTTGCACCATTACCACCATTGAAAAGTTTGAGGTTCTTATTTTACTTTAAGTTAAAAATATGAAAAATAATTAATTGCATCCCGAAAAAATTCCGTCGCACTATATCTTATATGAAATGAAGTACTCATTGCACATGCACCAAAGGCAACATGAGTTATTTCATATTATTTTTTGTGTAAATAAGACATATAAATACACGATTGAAGACCAATTATTGTTTAAATAATGAATATCATTTATGCTCTGTCGGCGGTGGAGCATCTTTAAATCATTGTTATGTACATTTTATCCATTTGTATACACTAGTTGTATTACAACAATAAATTGTTTTTAGAAACAATCAAAATACTGTTAAACACAAAACCAATGTCATTGACATACATTTTTTATCATAATTTGAATATTTGACTAAATGACATACCATGGATGATTCGAATACTCCTTGTTCCTCGAATTATTAACCGAGTTCTTTGCAGTTCGACTTACGGATATGTGACTGTATTATGTTCGAGTTGAACGCAGACAAATGATTAATTTATGTAGATATATACCACCTTATACAAATACATTACATGACGCTAACTATATACCCATTCTAAATCGTTTACGTTATTACAATCAAACGCAACTATGAATGCATTTTAAAGATTAATCATTAGAGTAAACAGAAATCCGAATCCAATACATTAAAAAAACAATTACATATCAGGTGTGTTCCCTACAGAATAATATCAAATCATCGCTGTACATGTTTTTTAGCAAGATTTGTGAATTAATCATGAATTATCAACACCAGTTCGATAGGACTTAGCCACGTAGCTAAAATATTATATATCAAATACATAATATAAACTAATATATTGGTATTTTTATTGGTTTTGTTCTGTAAACATAATTGTAAAAATGTTTTAAAAAACGACAAATAATGCATATTAAATCGCATAGTGAATATCATATTCAATATTCCAAGAACTGACACATTCATTCACAATGAAGAGATTTGATAAAGAAATCGATTAAATATCACATATTCCGCTAATAGATTAAAACATACTACTGCTATTATGAATCATTGGATGCTTCTAATATAAAAAAATAGCACGTAAATCGTAAGTAAAATTACACAAACTCCAAAAATATAATAAATAGTGTGAATGTAGACACACATAATTTTAAAATAGTAACCTTTATACATTAACTCTAAATAGTCAATCTCAGTCAAATATTCCATTTGCAATTTTTATAACATAAATTAATATGTCTGTAACGTGGATATCATCTGTGCACCTGTACCTATGTTGATATGATAGGAAGGTATCGACTTTAAGTTGTCGGAATTGAATATAGTTATATTATATCTGACTAATTAAGTTTCATAATACCTGATCTGAAAGTTTGTAATATTAGGATTTCATTACATTACTGAATTCATGTTTTCTAGTTTTAATACTTACAACGTACTTATGGTTTGCTAAAATAGCAAAGACCGCACACTGGTATTATCATACGTTACATCTTTTGAAAACTAATTGATAAACTGTTCGCTACCATCGGATCTTTCTTTTCTTAATTTTAAAGGCTCTCCAGTAATTAGGTAGATGACAATTTCAGTAATGATATTAATTGATTAAGTGTGTCCTGTTTCCGTAAGCATTAACGTATTCCCCTGAACCCATTCGTTATTCGTAATCGTATTGTTTATCTTCATGCTATTGTATAGCGTCTTTTGTTTTACTGCTTTATCGGAAGATATTATGCAATACAATTCAGAGTACTCCAGCTTTTTAAAAGTCGAATACACTATATCTAATTGAACAATGTTACAAAAGTTTGTCTTTTTATATTAGAAAAACTATTGTGTTGTCATATTAAATGCTGTCGGAAATTATACAGTGTTTACCAAAACAGGACATATACACATACGTATACTATAACGTCAGCCGAATCGGGATACAAATAGTTTTGTAACATATCAAAATGTCAACTGACGCACCTTTTGATCCTTAAATGAAATCCAAACAATGAGTTGTTAAGTTAGACAATTACATAAATGGATTATCTCTTTTTTGTTTCAATTATGTTCCGGACATTAACAGTAGCATCACATCACACAGTCGTTCGACTTGGATGCATAAACATATATACAGTAAAACAAACCATCGTCTATTAGATATGGTCAATGGTTTTCGACAAAAATAGTATCATGTTTTGGGGGTTATCATTAACTTTGTATTCGTTTAATAACACGCTGTAGATGATTCAGCTCGGTTGCATCAAACACAGATATCCGTGAAGTATATACTTCACATTTATGATGTTAAAAACATTTCCAGTAAAAATTGGATGAAAAAACATTTTAGAAAATATTTTGATGTATACGTTTAAACTGTGATTGGTACTGTTTATATCTGGGTATTACCTGTCTATTTAACTTTATTGTCTGTTATCTAATCATGTACACGGTGATGTATCCTGGCCAGTTTTTGCCTCAGTCCTCTCAGCGCTGTATTTGCCTCCATACAATCTGTACAATAATATATCTATAATTGTTCGTGTTACTTTCGAGATTCTTTTATAAGAAGATAAATGGTTTCTGTTTCTTATTGTCATCACAGAATAAATGCTGTAAATTTACTTATGATATGAACTCGTCAAATATTCAGAATAAAAAAAACATTCTAACTTATTATCAACATTATGTTTATATGGAACATATGACATAGTAAAAAGTAAAGTATATAAGAATGTATCACCTTTAAGTATCGGGTTATGTACCCATTAAAACTGAGAAAACCTCAAACAGAAGTATCAGTGGTTTACTAACCTGATATATCATATCACTACTATACTACATTGTATTATTCTGTCTATTAATGAATTATCTCCCTAATACAATCATTAAAAATATCCATATAAAATTTATATTTAGACTATCTATAGGAGAATAATACATGGTATTGTTACATGAACGAATAACAGAAATAAGAAACCAGCAGTTTAATTCAAAACACAATCTAATTATATATATACAATATTATACAGAGATGGTTTACAATATCTAAAGTAACTGGTGGTGGTACAAGAGTAATTCGATGATTTAAAGTGTTACTTATCTGTATGCGAATGTCCTGGTATAGTCCTTGATCCTTCCAGGTTTCAAATTAACAATAATCACAAATCCACGAGGAAAATGAATGTCCACAGATGATTTTTAAAGTTCCAGGCAATATGAATAAATCCACACAAATTGTTATAATAATCCACAGATAAAGTCACAATAGCTCTCCCATATAATCTTATATGGCGCTGTACAATTCTTGATATGTCTCTAATTACATGTCTTATTACAGTTCTGATTAGCCTTGGGCAGCTGGTGTATATATAGCTAAACCCTAATTCAAGAATATTGGAGAACCTTCAACTTCTAGAAATATCTAACTAAAAACAGTAAACAAATAAACACACAGAACTTTCTGGAAATAGATCATTCTAGATATCTACTTATAATCGACATGTTTACGAACATGATAATATTCTAGAAAGTTATATAACCTAAATCAATGATATGGCCTTTATATGATGTATTGATAATAAAGCTATCTCCTTTATCTAATAACAACATGTATTTATTGTCATACATAACAGTATATTAATGATATTCTCGGTTTTATACTTACCTTTTTTGTTTAATAAATATGTTGTTTAATCAACTGAATACATGTACATAATTTAATTTGTATAATTTCTGGCTAGGAAATGGCTTATATAAACCTAGCCTGTTGCCCATTCTTATCTATTCAATGACATTGGTTGAAGTCAAAGTATCGGATTCAATATAACAATACAATGTCATTTTACCCGTTTATTTAGAAATAATCATACAGCACTGGTATCATATCTTCGCGTTCAAAGGAACAAAGGTGTTTTGTCTGCAAAATATATCTCTAGAATGAAACTGCTAAACAAACCTATAGTAAAAATAATTTGTCACTGCTATAATAATACGCCACTCTATTCTATTCATTTAAATGGACAATAAGTGAAAGTTAAAAAGCTTGCATTAGAGATTGGAAAAACTGAAGTAACATGTTTAAAAAATAATGTTGATAATTGTTGATACATCAGCAATGAGGATAGTAGCCTTATCGTTTGTTCAACCACGCGAATCGTACTCAGAACGACGAATATTTTAGTAAGTATTTTGATATATACGTTTTACATATGCATGATACTGTTTCATGTCTTTGTATTACCTATTTACCTTTATTGGCTGTTATCTAATCCTTACATGTCTTTCCTTTCCGAGAATGAGTATCTTGCTACATTTACACGGTGATGTCTTACATTTTTCGCCTCTGTTCTATAAGTGCTCAAAAAGTGCCTCCAAAAATCTGTATCTAGAATGTATCTATAATTATTGTTCACGCTACTTACGAGATTATTTCATATGACGATAAATACTTTCTGTTTCCTATTGTCATTACAGAATATATGCTGTAAATATACTTATGACATGAACACGTCAAATATTCAGAAGAGAAAAAAACTATCCACATTATGTACATATGGTACATGTGACATAGTTACAGTAAAGTTAAGAAGAATGTATAACCTTTAAGTATCGGATTATGTACCCATTAGAACTGAGATAACCTTAAAAGAAGTATCAGTGGCTCAATTACCTGATATATCAATATATTACTTTGTCACTACTGTACTACTACTTTGTCTATTAATGAATTATCTCCCTTATACAGTTATTATAAAAACATATCAATATGACATTTATTCTTAGACTATCTATAGGAGTATAATACATGACATATTAAAAATATTCCTTTTTGATACTTACCTTATTTGTTTAATTAATGAGGACAGTAGCAAATTGTTTGTTCCGCTTCACAACCATTTTAAAGGACGCAATATAAACCACATGGGGCAACATTTGTGAATTGTACTCAGAACGACAAAATTTTGTCAAACAACACGTAAGATTCCTGAGAAATAAATTAAAATAAAGGTGTGTCAATTCATTCTAAGGGTAGCAAACTTCGGTACACTGCCTTTGTAATATAGAACAAAACTAAAAACATACTGTCCACTCACATGACAGCTTGTATATATTGTATACAGTAAATATCGTTAGCTGAATTCCAAAATATTTAGAAATTAATAGAATCATACATAGGTCTGTCATGTGGACAGAGATATCTAAACCCGAGGCTTGCCGAGAATTGGCGGCCAAAAACTTTTACGAGGGTTCAAATACTTGACACTTGACATATCTATGTTTAATTATTTATCTCTCATATTGTAAAAAAAGTCATTTAGAGTTATTTAATAGTGTCGACATTAAGTCGTAAAGCGTCATGAAAAATCTAATGAAATTCTCGACAATACTCTGTGCATACATCGATGACGTCATTGTCAAGCGCTTTTGAGCTGTCTTTTCACTACCTCAGTAAAACACAGTTATCTTTTCCCTAACAACCCGGGACTACCCTGTCAAGTATCGGAGGCTATTTTAAAGGATAACTTTGAGTAGAGCATCGCTATGATTTTTAAACACAAATACGTGGTTTTCATTTAACGAGTTCAATAAGATAACATAGCACACGCCTCGATGTGGATACTATATTCTATAAATTATGTTACACTTTCAAAGTTCAATGTTGTCATTAATATAACACGTAAAGCACCTGGATTTCATCTCGAAAAGCCTGCAATCATACATTTCATATTTTGATTAACAAACAGCTTAACAAACAAATCAAAGTAACTTTAGAAACGATTTTCACAAAAGACACATTTTTAAAAAAATGTAGCAAAAACGACGTTATCCTTGATATTTGAGCAACATTTGGACAGTAGCATTGGGGATTTGATATAAACATGTTTGACAAATCTATCGCGACATTGTGGATTGAACAGTGAATAGTACATCAATGGCATCTAAGTGAACCCCCAAAAATTAAGTTTGTACAGTAGACGATTACGTAGGATACCCCAGACACTCTTTTGAATTATGTTTTAATTGATGTAAGTATCGAATCATACTTGTTAAAACCACATTGTACTATGTAATACCAAAGAAAAGATTCGAACATTTTGAAAATGAAAACTTAGGAATTATTTTAGAACACTATCTCGTTTGATAGGATATTAACAAGGTAGACACATTCCTAATAGGATACTGAATTGATTTGTGAAACGTTTTCTAAGAATTATACTGATAATTTGAACTCGCTTTTGTTTTTTTTCCTTAACGTTTTCAAGCTGATTAACATACATTGAATATAAAGGATTTTATACTGGAGTATAGCCCTATTCATTATTACTTTTAATGGTACATACTTCACATTAAAGGAGTTTAAAGGATAAAATTATAAAACATTATATTAACATAATTATGCTGAATTCGATGAACATTATCGACCTTCCGTAATGTTACGTGACAATAAAAACAATGTACGCATTACAACATATTAGAAAGATAATTAGAACACTTGCAAAATAGTATATATTTAAGATGCTTAACCGCCGACAACTAGTATTTTTTCACTTTCAAAAACAGGAGCAGACGATTTAGTATTTTTCTTCAGTCACAAAAGTTACTAAGTTTACACCATTACCACCATTGAAAAATTTTAGCTTCTTATTCTAAGTCAAGTTACACATATGAAAAATAATAAATTGCATCCCGAAAAAATTCCGACGCACTATATCCTATATGGAATGAAGTACTGATTGCGCATGACCCAAAGCCAAATAAATTATTTCATATTATTTTTTGTGTTAATTGGACATACATACACACAATTGAACACCAATTATTGTTCAAATAATGAATATTTTTTTATGCGCTGTCGGCGGTGGATCATCTTTAAATTAAATCCCCGCCAAACTTAGGTAAAGATGCAGGGATAAGGTAGACGTAATAGATGAAAGCGTAACCCACTCCCACCTCACATGCGTTTATTGATACGTGTTAAGACATCATGGGGCTACCTTGTATAATATAATAATGCACTGTCAGGTTTATTTCATGTCGTAAAGCGTTTCCCCTTCATTACATATAATACATACACACCATGCATACACACATACATATTATAGCAACACATACATCACAAATAACACAACATATATACATTATGTATGCATACATAATAACATCACAACAGTAGCATAGCATACACATGCATACAAATAACATAACAAACATATATAGCACCATAATATACATACACATAACATTACGGACATAGATCTTGAAATACATCCATACATATATAGCATTCTCCCACTCGCACACACATACACCCCCCCCCCCCATAGAGAAACAGACAGACTAAAAGAAGAAGGAAAATAGAAGAAAGAAAACGCAGGGGGAATATACCGTTTTTAATTACTCATGTAGGCATATTGTAGCTTACACACAACCAGTATATGATAATACCATGGAGATGAGAAATCATTGGTCTAGTCAGCGATACAAACTTTAACAGTCAGTGACATGATGTAGACTAACAAAAGATAAGAGAATATTTAAGTTTGTTAGCTGTAAAAAAACTGTAAATAAATTAAGTAAAAGATTAGGTATATTTACCTACCCTCAAAATATTATTCATTAAAATTGACAAACATCACATCCTACTGGTTTGGCCCTGGTATATATATATATATATATATATAACCATTTTGAGGTATGTTAATAACGATTAACGCTTCATTTTAATGCCGTCATAAGAGAGTTTGTTATACATACTATTAACATTTGGTCTGACATTTTGAATAATTGTCTAAATCAATATACTATTTAGCATTCTGGCACATATAAAGTACCTGTGTGCATGTTAAAACTAAAAAAAAATACATCACATTTATGTTTTCAAAAAAAAACCCGTAATATTCAGTATAAACATATTTGAATTAAGTATCATTATACCTCTCTATCAACCTCGGATGTAACCATGTAATTTCACCACTGTCAATATGGCCACAGTACTTTAGTACTTTGATCTTTTTAATTGGTAGATGTCTGCAAACTATCTCTTTACAAGGACAATTAAAACAAGTGCCACAACTGAGTATATCCCTCTGTCACCGTATACTCAACAAGATCTTCTTATTTTCATTCTATATTCTTAATTGTAAACATCGAGCATTAATTATGTTGAAACTAATCAGAGAATGTCATCCGACTTACCGAATTATTTTTTTTAATTGGTGATTTTTATTTCTTTTACTAAAAATGTATTATCCTCAGCGCATTATCTACCAACAAATATTAATTAATTAATTTACGTCTTGGAACTCGCTGTCAGTGTTTCATTGTTATCGCTTTGATGTTTTATTCGAGGCAACTTAACTAACAAATTATATCCCTCTGTCTCCGGTGTAAATAACACTTTGTCTACACTACCATGTTATCCCCGTGTTACAAAAGTCTATGTTTAATGTAGCTTATGCATTTCAGTTTCAATGATAATATCAGAACGCTTCACCGCCATAACCTCGTGTTACAAAAAGTCAAAGTTGATGTATACTATAGACCGAATTAATGGTGTCTTGGAAAATTCTGAATCTGTCCTAATGTAAAGTTGTCATTTGAACGTATGATATTGACTTTTATTATATTATGCTACACATATAGATACTGACTATATATCCAGAAATAATAATAAGATGATATTAAGATATTTAGGAAAAAAAATCGTCAACTACAAATTATCTATCATTATACACATCCCTTCATCGCACGGTCGCATATGGTTCTATTTCAAATTTCTGTACGAAAAATCAGTGCATTGGTTTGACATCGGAAAAATGACCTCAAGCCATTTTTTTTTTAATTTGAACTGTAAAATGAAAGGACATACTGATTTCCTCCCATCAGGTTCAAAGAGGTAAAAGCTGGTATAATATAAAACACTTGATTTCCTAGAAAGTGTTAATGATCTACTTTTTATAAGCTTTTCCTTAAACATATTACATTCGCATACTTTTGTTCAATTATGCTACAAATATTAACACTGGCTGATCGCCCAAAAATAATATTACGTTGATATCAAATTATCCAGGAAAACAATAACTTACCCAACTGGAAATAAAGTATGACTATATACATTCATTCGTCCTATGGTCTCCATTTTGAATATTAATATTGGAATTTAGTGAATTTCACTTTCATTTAGTCATTGCAACCGTAACATTGAGGTAAACAAAACTTCAGTTCTGTTTCATCAGTACCTGAGCATACTGAGATTGTGTTCCTTTCCTTTTTACTTTCTCCCACATCAGAAATGTTCAAAGTGCCGTTACACAATGTCGTATATTTATACATGTATGTTTTATCAAACAGTGACACGTATTCAGGAGATTATAGAGATACACCTCGTTATGTAAAGCCGATTTATTAGCATTGCACTAGTTTGTAGGCTATGCAACCTGTCATACGTTTCATTTGTCGATTCATACCAGTTGTATATATACAGATTTGCTGTATCCCGAATGTAACAAGCTGTATCAGCCAAACCGAACCAGTACAAGTACATGCATTTCGGCTCTAAAAGATTATTGCTTTAGGCCAAAATGGCGAACTCGGGATATATTATTTGTCAACAAAATGTTTTCTTTGTTGAAAACCAGACCGATAGTATTTTTTTTCTCCTGGAATTACATATTTATTTATTTCAATTATTATTATGATTTTATTTACCTCCCTTAAGTGTTTTGTATATTTCATTTTTATGTCGCATTCGAAAGAACTACGCGATTTATGTCATACTGCTGGGACATTCCATAAACGGAAATCTAAGAATTATTTCCAGAATACTAGCTTATCTTTGGTAGTAACAAGCCACGCAAACAATAGAAGAAAAATATCAACATAATATGCTTAAATTATAAGTCATTTGTTATAATTGACAAAAGACACATCTGCGTATTGCAACATTATAAAATGGACACTAGTACAACTGATAGTATCTTAGTGAATCCTCCCCAAATTTTAGTTTATACATGAAGACGATTACGTAGGATCCCTCAAACATTCGATTAAATAATGTTTAATTTAACTGAGTATCGAATCCTTCTTAGAAAAGTCACAATGGTTGTAAAGAGTTTTGTTGTGTTGTAAATATAATGTTTTACTATAGACTTATTATCCATCGACAATTTGTTTTCACCTATAAATATCGTAACATTTTGAAATCGAGATTCAAGGAGTTATTTTAAATCAATGTATTTTTTGCTTTTTTTTTATTTTTTTTAATTTATTTTTTCTTCTTGTTTCTTTACTCAGATAGGAGCATATGCCCAGCTATTGTGAGCAAGTTGCTTATCATTCTCATTTTAAAATTTATTATTGTTGTCTTAATATTGAAATATCAGTCCGTTCGCAAAAGATATATGCATTTTACTATTATATTAGTCTGGTCAAATTTAAAGATCTGACAGCATTTTTTCATGATTAGCGAAGCTACACCTTCCGTGCAAACTTTAATTTTTCGGCAACCGAACTAATTACAATCTTGACAAATACGCCTTTTATCGACTATTATATCCTGATTTTAATGTTAAATGGTAAGATGTCGTTTAACTATTCTTCATAGTCTTAATCGTAGTGTTTTCATGTGCAGTTCCGAATGCACTTTTTGACCCGAGGAGGTCCGAGCGAACGGCGCATTCGATCGATGTTCTGTACGTGCTTAATAGGGATACTTACAATAGGTCTATTTACAATAAGCAGTATACGTATACGCATACGCATACGTATTTGAAGGGGAGCGATCATCATTCATGATATATGTCAGACATTATATTTTCGAGTTTAAAGATAGTAAATTCGATATCATACTAATATGTACAAATATACTAAACTATTCTGTGAGTGTCTTGATCATAAATGTTCTCTAAATCCTTTCCCGCTTGGTCATAAATGCACGCTGCTTTTCCCGTTTATCGGCAAATGTAGGAATACAAATGTACGCAAGTCGTTAGTGTGACGGCTAATTTCGGCGCATTGCGACGATGCATCACGCCATAATGCGAAAGTATGTTTGTCGCATGGTGCATTACCACACGGTCGCATTGCACATTGTCGTATTTTCGCTCATGACTTGGCGCATTGTCGCCCTTAACTTGGCGCTCTGTCATATTGTCGATATTGGTGAAATGTCGCACCGTCGCATGACGCATTGTCGTCAATGCGCCATAAAACAATATACCACGCGACAGTGTGTTTGTTATTTAAGGCATTGTCGCATGACACATTGTCGCTCTAATCTTGGCGCACTGTCGCATGACGATTTGTCGCTCTTCGCTTAGCGCCTTGCCGCATGACGGGTTCGACGAACCACACTAATGACAAGCATACAGTGACGGTAGTACACCCAGGTACGAACGATAACCATGCAACGATCATGCATTCTAGGTCAAGAATATAGATATCCAAAGAATACATTGGACAATACACGCAAATATGTTCACAACCACTAAAACCCAAACGAAGTAAATTGCGGTACTATTAATTTAATTGTATATTCACAACAAACTTTAAAAATAATGATTACTCCATATAAATACGTATCCGTATACTTATGCGTTTTCGTTTACAGCTTATTGTAAAAAGCCCTATATTTCGAAATTAAACTAACAAAAAAATCAACTAGGATCAAAATGTTGCATTTGTACATGCGTGAACGAAAGTGCATGCGCGAAAAAAAAGTATCAGATGTTTTTACAAGTGATTTTTGATCGACCAACAGGCCCTTGACTCTATAGGTATACTGTCTTCTTTATATATTTGTAACACTGTGTCGAAAATCAGCCTCGACAGATGTGGGAAGTAAAGAATTTTATATAATTGATAGTAAACATTACTATACTGATCGATCCCAGTCAAAAACGTCTCCGTATGCGTATACGTATATCGCTTACTGTAAGTATCCCTAATAATTGGTTTTTAAGTAGAAGTGTATTTCTCAATGAACCTATTCTAAGTCCACAAACTGTTCTAAATCATATGAAAATATAATAAAACGCTGGAATATTTGATATTTTTTGCTGTTTTAATAAGTGGTATCATTCGACAGTACTCTTTAAGGAATATTGGGAATATTGGCTAACTTGATGTGAGGTTTGGAGTAAATATAAATGAGCTACATATTAAATGTACATAGGGATATATATATTATTTTGTGTGAGCTATTTCATTCGAAGTCTTGATGGTTCAACCACAAACAAAAGACAATTATAGAAGAAAAATGGGTAATAATCATTGAACTAATTATGTCTAAACGGTACAACAATTACAATTAAATTGATTAATATGAACATATTCATTTAGAATAGGTAAATAAAACTGGTGCGATTTGCGTTATGTGAGTTGTTAAAACTACGTAATTCCGTCAGGTACAATTTGTTAAGACTTTGTTTATGTGCACGTTATGATTTATTACATATTGGACATGTTTGAAAGTGTTTGGGAATGAAAGACTGCTGCTTCCAGTTTGGAGTTTAGTTTATTTATATAGAATATCGTGTAAATATTGGATATATCAAAGTCCCCGCTTAAGAATACAAGGTATGACATGGCTCCTGATTGAATGTATTGACCTATGGCTGTTGTAAACCTGAGCCGACTAATCTTACGTTATGACTTTTATCAAGTCATAACAATCCAACTCTTTGATATCCTTAGTATAAATATAGATATTAATTATCTGATCTCATTATTTAATAAAACATTATAAGGTTACATAGTTTGAAAAAATCAAAATACAGCCTTGTGCTAGAATGCTATCAGATTCTAAAACAACCTGCATTAGATAGTGTATGCATGAATAATGACAATCGACTTAGTAATTGTCCCTAGCATATTGGGGAGCCCTGTTCTTTTTATATCTTGTACTCGCACTCTGTGGGTCAATATAGTTGATTTAAATGTTACCCCGATGAGAACGTCGCATATTCAGCTGAACAGAAATAATTTTTGTGCAAAATCTCTGACGATTTTATCTTTTCAAATATTGTTTTTCTTAATAAACTCTCGCAGGATCTACGAACGAACATTCCTTTCAATTACTTCTTTAGGTTGTTCTGTGATTTAATTTTAGAGTATATAGCGGAAATTTAAAACCAATTCGATGTTAATAAGAGTGGGTGACGAGCGTTTCAATGTCTGGGTAAGCCTTTTAAATGCTCGTTGGTTGTCTGTTAGGGTATTGCTGTTTTTTCTATCTAATCCTTACTTGTCCTTCTCTTTCAGCTTGTGAGTATCTACTACAGTTTACAACGGTGATGTATTGTCTTGTTTTTTTGGTAATCGTGTGTTTGAGCTTGTTTGTGTTAATATTTGCTTCCTCACGATAGCCGCACCACTCATAATTCTCGATTCTTCATGTGCTTGCTGGATTTCTCTCTTTTGGCCCGTTCCCTTGTTTGAGGGCTTGTGCCTTACTCCAGGAGTTGCTTGACTATAAACATATTCAAATCTCCGGTCTTACGTTAGAATTAACGGGCTATTTATCCTGTACTTTAGCTTATATATTCGTCCATACTCCATGGTGTATGATTATGCGAGCTTATAGCATGAACGTTTCGGATAGCCCGTGTTAACAATCTACATGTTTCTGCTCCTGTTCACATGTTGATTTAAAAATTGTATCCATAAATTAAACTTCTTTTACCTAATTTTGGATGGATTTAGTCTTGGTACCATCGCTTTTATTTCAATTTTTCACAAAGAGGAAAACCATTTTTAATTCGGGACTGTTGTCCTTAATCATTGTTTCAGTGTAACATTCCTAATGTATAAAAACAGCATAGTTAATGAAAAGTAACATGATTCAAAATGAAGTCTTCTTTAATTCTGGATTAGTAGTTGGTTTTAAAGTTTTTGTCCTTCCTTTTGAGATCAGTGGAAGTGTTATTTAATCATGATACCATTTTCGCCATCCTCAAAATTAGTTTAAATCTTAAAAAACCTATAATCAGAAGCTGCTGGGAAGTGTTTTTTTATGTTTTGCTCTTAGTTTTCTATTCTGACAGTCTTCTGTATATTCTCAGCTGTCCTTGAAATCTATTACCGATGACCATTAAATACCACTAAACTACCCCAATATAAAATATGGGTATTCCACGGTAAATATATAAGTGTTATTTTCTCTTTACTGAAACTCAAGATAGAATAAAACCTTTTAACATATATCAGAGGTATCTTTAAGTGGTTCTTCTTAGCACAAATTATCGTGAGACAATTTATATAGAGGATTACGTACACTGTCTCTGATCACTGTCATAGTATATTCTACAACTCAGACCTGGAATTAGTTTAAAATACCTGACACAGAATTCGGGAAATATACAACACACACCGAATATATATCAACAATTTAGGTCAAAACCATATAGGAAACCTTTGTATCTAACATTGCAATATCTTCTTGAGTGCAATTTACACTAAAAAAATTGAATTAGTGCTCACATTTGTGATGGACCAGGTTTCATTATCTGTACTTTATTATTGTATCAGTTCAGATATTGATCTTTGGACAATCTATGCCTAATGTTGTACCCCATCTTTGCTGTTTAGTTCAAATATTGTTCTCCAATCTAATTTTTATTGAATCGTTTAATCAATAACACCATGATGTTTATTTCTTACTCTCCTTCTATTCAACTTGAAATCATTGGAGAAGTCATTAATAAATTGACATTTAACAAAAATATTGTTCCATTATATTCTTGGTCCTTTGAGCTCAGCAAACATAGCCTTCGGCTTCCACTTTGCTCTATGTTACGGTGTTAAAACTGAGAGATATTCAGAGCATAAACTGACCACATTTATTGACGCATGGTAAAATAAAATAGATTTCATGTCCAGACTGTTTTTCAATTTTTTACTTCCTAACTGTAAGGTGGGGCCCAGTTTCCTTAGCGCGGGTGTTTCTTTGATACGACACATGCCGGGTCACAGAGTACATGTGCCTGCGGATGGAATTTCCCCAAACTATTTTAGCCTTTTTGCCCCGGCATGTTCAGGTACGTGTAGTAGTATTGCTTATATTTGGATTGTGTTTCAGGTTTTGTTTGCCGATCAAGATGCTTTGCTTTACAGTCCTCCGGACCAACACTGAGGGCTGTGACCTTTCTTTTGTCCTCCTGATGGCGGTCAATTATCGCAATTACCATCTAGCCAGGTGTGAAGTTTGTGTGTTGTGTTCTAAACTATGATTATCCATTATTACAGAAATTCTCCTTTCGTCAATTCTTCTCCTCCCATCTTTCACGCCTCTTTTTTTCATTATTTATTTATTCCTATTATTGGATGTCATTGGGCAGAGCTTGTTCGCGCCGGGGGCCCCTCCCCCGTGTTTTGGTTTTTCCCCTTTTTATGAAAAGACTCTTCCCAAAACCAAGAAAGGAAAAGAAGACAAAAAAAAAAACGAAAAGCGCTACATTCTCTTTTCACAAGCCTATGGTTGTATTATACTCTTTGTAGTTTTTTTAATTTTTGCCTTTTGTACCCGTCCATTTTGCTGTTTAAAATGCAATATATATTGGTTTCCCAATCTTATTTTATTGATTGTTTATCAAATTAGGGCAATCATTGATTATGTTACTTTATTCAAACTTGAAATACTTGGAAGAAGTCATTAATAAATGCACAATTTATTCCTCCATCGTTTCCCTTAAATTTATTCAATATTCTGTTCTTCCAATCTATTTCTTTTGATGGGTTTGGCTACAGGTAACACACTATGTTATATTTTTTTGGCCCCGGCTCTATCAAACATGAAATATTGAAAAGAAGTCCAATGTTGCTAATAAATGACAATTTATACCATCCATCTCCTTTGTTCAGAAATACTTTTGTTTCTCCTGCTTCAATCTATTTTTTATCTGATGTTTACTCAATATTACACCATGATTTTTATTTTTTATCTTATGCAAACTTGAAATATAAGTTATTAATAAACATAGCTTCGGTCAAACTTTGCCTCTAAATGTTTATGAAACTGGATGACATAAAATGATTATGTTTCACATCCAGAGGCAAGTGAATGAGTATATATAATCAACCATGATACCCCAAGGGTGTGCCCTATAATTCATTTAATTTCTTAACTGTGTTATTAGTAATGGTTAAGTGATTCTGCAGTGATTTTACAGGTGAATACACTTTGTGTTACTAATTGTTTATAAGGTATTATAGCATGAATATTCCGGTCCCTGTGTCTTTGTAATTATTCGAATTTGTAGGAGAACTTCAATTCATCACCGTATTGTAGGAACCTGTATGGCATGTAAACATCTTTTAATAGAATATTAAAGTATAAAATCAGCTAATGTCAATCAGTCCCCCACATTAACAGTATTATACAAAATAAAGCTACATTGTATTCGCAACCAAGTGTCGTAAAATAGTTCTTTGGCAAATATAAATGTCGTATTATTATTGTTCTACATTGTTGGCGTACCCTCTTTCATTCTCATATATATTTAGCTTCATCTTGAAAAAAAATATGGGTGTTCAGCTTCTGCATAAATAACCAACTACGGGTCTTTCAAAATGGGAAATATATTTGATAGCTTATTAATACATACACTTGTTTATATAAGCTAAAATTATATGTTTATATATTTAATAAATCTCGTGGTTGTAGGCAATTATATTTCCCCCTGTGTTTATGGGTCTTCATTTAGTTCACTGTCAGTGTCCAAATCTCGTTAACGTCGTACATTGTTGTATAACTCGCTTTAAACTGTTCCTATTCGAACAGGAACTTCGCGCTGGTTATGTCATACTAGTGCCGGCATAATTGTCAGGAAAAACAAAAACCTAAAGAACTATTTTTCCGAGTATTATACTGGCTAAATAACATGGTATTTCCAGCATAACCAATAATTAGTACTAAAGACGATTACCTGGGTTTTATAATTGATATAAAAAACACTTGACAGGTGTATTTGTAACATTTGTTGATGAACAGCTGGGTCTTTAGTATAATCAATCAACATACACGTGAATCCTCCTGAGGATATAGTTATTACAGGTAGCATAGATTACGTAGGATCCTCCAAACCAATTCATTTCGAGTTTTTTATGTTTACTGTTTACTTTATAAAAACTGCAGTTGTTACGTCTATGCATTCAAAAGAAAACATTGTTGAAAGTGAAAAGTTATTAAGGAAACTTTTATATTTTAGCTTAAAATCAAAGGTTCCAGCTGCCGGATCATGCTTCCTAATTAAAGCCAATAAAATTGATTTATAAACATTTTTTCCATAAGATCATCCAGATAATTATGAATTCTCATCCTTATTGTTTTCCTTATTTTGAAATCCTAGCTGATATTAAAACTAATACAGTAATCAAATTGAAAATTGTCAGAATAAGTTTCCCTTCACCGCCACTCACTAATTAACATTGCGTTAAAAAACTAAAAATTATCTTTTACAAATACTTATTATACCTTTTTCTTTCCGATAAAAGCTTTGAGCTAAATGAAGCAAATATTTGGGTCTACGTGGGGCTTGGCGATAAGGCTTACAGCAATAGGAGTAGATATGATGTAGAATAACAAAAGGGAATCTATCTAAAGTTTATGGCTCTCTTAATTGTGTAACAGTAATGACCTACCTTGTATTAATGTAAAGTAAAAAACTAGGATATATTTCCTACCCCCAAAATCGGTTTTCTTTTTCTTTAGGTCATTTTGATTGGCAAAACATTCTACAAGGCTTGGGTCATGGGGGTTCATTGTAAACCATTCCGAAGTAATGCGTATATTTATCGATTACATCGGACCTCCTCGTTCTTTAATGGCCGTCATTTTCAGTGTATTTTAATACCTCTGAAAAACATTTGCGTCCTATTACATTTCGATTTAATTGTTTACAATCGATAACATTTTTCCATTCGAACTCATATAACGTACTTGTAATGTGCAATATAACACTAGAAAAATACATCACATTGATGTTTCAAAAAAGCATAATATTCAAATTGTAATACAACTTGAGTATTATCTGTTTAAACACTTATGTAACCAGGTTTCATTCCACCACTTGTTGATTATGACCTCAGTACTTTAGTCTCACGAACTCCTTTTAATAATTGCATGGACCCGACGTTGGTCTTGTGTTCCCATGTAACAAAAACCTCGGATATCTCGAACCGCTAGTCCGTCAAATACTCCTCATTCTAATAAAACAGAAAATATATTATTTCTATCAAATATATAATAATAAACCAGGCATCATGATTTCTCGAAACATAAACCTCGGATAGCTCGAACCGCTATCGTCAAAGCAATACTCCCAATTCTATTAACAGAAATATATATTCCTCTCTATCAAATATATATTTAATTAACCACGGCATCATGATTTTGTCGAACATCGTTGTGTGGTTTTTTATATTACTTTTTACAAGGCATTGTTATGTTTACACTAGTTGGTGGTTCAATTCCATTAAGCCAACACGTTGTTTTTTGCTATATAAACTTTCCTGAGTTTACCTGGTATATTTTTAATTACTCGGTGTTTCTAAAATCGAAAAAACTGAGTCATTAACTGCTCTATATTTCATAATGCCAATAATGCAAAATTCCATTAACACATATAAACCTTATCTATTTAGTATTATCTTTTATAAATATACTTTAAAATCATAAATAGTTCTTATTATAACAACTGGGATTGTAACTTTTTAGAAAAAATGCCATGTAAATAACCACTGTTTTGTTTAATATTTTGTTAGCCATTGCTTAATGTTTTGGAACTTAAGTACATCTTATTTTTATGATTCAACGTATGATTTTCAATTTTATTTGTGTCGTACGTTGAGTATCAGAGTGATTTAGGTCAATTTATGGAAAACATTTAATGTTAACGTTTTAGATCTACAAACACATGTTCCTGAATCGTAGTGGACCACTTTCCTTAAATTTTTTCATTTTTCCTAACGCTGTGCCGTATTGACAAGCTATACAGTTAAACCATTATACTAGCCATGATGAATGTAAATACTCTCAATTTTTTTTATTTTCAAACAGGTTTACATAACACAACATAAATAGACACCAAACAAACACATTTCATACGCACATCACCCACCAACACTCAGACATTAACCTTTACGTTTTATTAAGTCATCACCTACATCTAAAAGCTTGCACCTATATATTGAACAAATCATAGTATTACGCTGCATGACAAATAACATGGACAATTATACATACACGTACATTATATTAAAATACCAACGCATGCCTGTAATACATCGCATAAATGCATGCAATACAAGCACACAAATACATAAAACATGCATATAATAACCAGTGATCGGCTGGCTGTAGTGGTAAAGCCGCCGCTGGGCCTTTCACGCTAGCCGCCGGGGATCGATCCCCGACCTGGAACGGTGAAAAGGTTAGGGGATACCTGCCGACCATCACGAGGGTTTTTATAGTATGCATAACATCACACATGCATGAACAACATCGATATATAAATGCATCAATTCTAGACAAGTGAAAACTACATGAAGAAAAAAAACGCGAGGGGATGTAACTGTTTCCTAATTACAACCTTATTATAATTGTATTTAAACAAACAATTTATAAGTGCTATAAAAAATCGCGCTAATAAGGGAAATAATTTGGTCTTAGTCAATTCTACTACTGGCTTGCCGTGGGTATATATTAATCATTCCGAAGTATTTTATAACGATAAATACTTTGTTTTTTAATGGGGCTGTCAGATAAAGTTTCTGTGTGAATACTAAAAACATTCGTTCTTAATTTTTCATAATTGTTAAAATAAATTCATCATTTTTGGCATTTCCGACTCATATAACGTACTTGTGAACCTTGTAAACAACTAGGGCAAGCTTCATACATCGATGATCCATCGCAAGCAAAATTATTCAGTGTAACCATATTTTAATTAAAGTTTGATTATACAACCTGTTTCGTCTAAAACACTGGATGTAACCATCTCATTTCCACCACTGTCATTATGGGCCCCATCTTTAGTATTTTGTATTTTTAATCGATTTTGAATGTTCTGGCAAATTATCCTCAATTTGTCACAATAATTTTG
>SAYR01070375.1:0-18999 GCA_004382745.1 Argopecten irradians irradians
GTTTTGACACTAGATAATGGTTTGTCACTTTGAACTGTGTGACACTGAAATAAAAATGTTCTTGGTCACTTTGGAATGTGTGACCTAAGATTAAATGTCATGTCATTTTGATGTGTGAACACTAAATATAAACTGATCAAATGTCACTTTGATGTGTTGACCGCTCACGATAACAATGTTCATGTCAACTGTTGATGGTGTGACATAGATAAATGTTCATGTCTTTGATGTGTTGACACTAGATAAATGTTCTGTCTCTTGATGTGTGACACTAGATCTAATGTTCATGTCACTTTGATGTGTGACACTAGATAAATGTTCATGTCACTTTTGAATGTGTGACACTGGATAAATGTTCATCGTTCACTTTGGATGTTTGACACTAGATAAATGTTCATGTCACTTTGTGTGTTGTCACTAGATAATGTTCATGTCACTTGATGTGTGCACACTGATAAATGTTCATTGTCATCTTTGATGTGTGACACTAGATAAATGTTCATGTCACTTTTTTTTGGTGACACTAGATAAATGTTTCTGTCACTTTGATGTGGTGACAACTGGAATAAATGTCATGTCACTTTGGATGTGTGACGCTAGATAACATGTTCATGTCACTTTGATGTGTGACACTAGATAATACTGATCATGTCAAACTTTTTGATTGTGTGACGCTAGAGTAAATGTTCATGTCAAGCTTGATGTGTGACACTAGATAAATGTTCATGTCACTTTGATGTGTGACACTAGCTAAATTTCATGTCTCTTTGATTGTGTGACACTAGATAAATGTTCATGTCCTTTGATGTGTGAACACTAGATAATGTTCATGTCACTTTGATGTGTGACACTAGATATGTCAGTGTCACTATGATGTGTGACCACTAGAATAAATGTTCATGTCATTTGTATGTGTGGAGCTAGATAAATGTTCAGTACTTGATGGTTTGACACTAGATAATGTTTCATGTCACTTTGATGTGTGACATACTGGATAAATGTTCATTCACTTTGATGTGTGACACTAGAATAATGTTCATGTCACTTTGGGATGTGTGTCACCTAGATAAATGTTCATACGTCACTTTTGATGTGTGACACTAGAATAAATGTTCATGTCATTTTTGATGGTGACACTAGATAAAATGTTCATTGTCACTTTTATTTTGTGACACTAGATAACATGTTCATGTCACTTTGATGTGGTGGAGCTACTGGAAAATGTTCATTGTCACTTTGAATGTGTGACGGCTAGATAAATGTTTCATTTCATTGATGTGTGACACTAATTAAATGTTCATGTCATTTTGATGTGTGTCACTAATAAATTGAATCATGTCACTTTGATGTGTGACACTAGATAATGTTATGTCAGCTTTGATGTGTGACAACTAGATAAAATGTTATGTCATTTGATGTGTGACACTAGATTATATGTTCATGTCACTTTGATGTGTGACACTAGATAAATGTTCATGGTACTTTGATGTGTGACACTAGATAAATGTTTCATGTAGTATGATGTGGTGACCTAGATAAATGTTCATGTCACTTTGATGTGTGACACTAATAAATGTTGCATGTCATATGATGTGTGAACACTAGATGAAATGTTCATGTCATTTTCTTTGATGTGTGACGCTAATAATGTTCATGTCACTATGATGTGTGACCTAGATAAATGTCATGTCACTTTGATGTGGTGACCTAGATAGAATGGTCATGTCACTGATGATGTGTGAAGCTAGATAAATGTTCATGTCACTTTTGATGTGGACGCAGATTAAATCTTCATGTCCTTTGAGTGTGTGACACTAGGTAAATGTTTCATGTCACTATGATGTGTGACACTAATAAATGTTCATGTCAATTTTGATGTGTGACACTAGATAAATGGTTCATGTCATTTTGCATGTGTGACATACTAGATAAATGTTCATGTCATATGATGTGGTGACACTAGATAAATGTTTCATGTCACTTTATGTGTGAACGCTAGATATAATGTTCGTGTCACTTTGATGTGTGACACTAGGTAATATGTCATGTCACTTTTTGATGCGTGACACTAGATAAATGTTCATGTCACTTGAATGATGTGGTGACCTAGATAAATGTTCATGTCCACTTTGATGTTGTGACGCTAGATAAATGTTCATTGTACTTTGATGTGTTGACACTAGATAAAGTTCATGTCCTTTGAATGTGTACACTAGATAAATGTTTCATCGTCACTTTGATGTTGACGCTAGATAAATGTTCATGTCAATTTGATGTGTGACGTAGAATAAATGTTAATGTCACTATGATGTATGACACTAGATACGAATGTTTCATGTCACTTTTGATGTGTGACGCTAGGATAAATGTTCAATGTCACTTTGATTGTGCACTAGATAAATGTTCATGTCCTTTGATGTTGTGACACTAGATAAATGTTCATGTCACTTGGATGTGTGACACTGGATAATGTTTCATGTCACTTTGAATCGTGTGAGCACTAGATAAATGTTCATGTCAACTTTGATGTGTGTCACTAAGATGAAATGTTCATGTCACTTTGATGTGGTGACGACTAGATACAATGTTTCATGATTTTGATGTGTGAGCACTGATAAATGTTTCAATGTCACTTTTATTTGTTGACACTGATAAAATGTTTCATGTCATCTTGATGTGTGACACTGATAAATGTTCATGTCACTTTGATGTGTGACGCTAGATAAATGTTCATGTCACTTTGGATGTGTGAACATAATAAATGAATCATGTCACTTTGATGGTGTGGACACTAGATAAATGTCAATGTCCTTTGAATGTGTGACACTAGATAAATGTTCATTGTCAGCTTTGATGTGTGACACTAGATTAAGTGTCATTGTCACTTTGAATGTGTGACACTAGATAAATGTCATTGTACTTTTGCATGTGTACGCTTAGAATAAATGTTCATTGTCACTATGATGTGTGACAACTAGAGTAAATGTTTCATGTCACTGTTGATGTGTTTGACTTCTAAATAAATGTATGTTGATATTTGTTATATATAAATGTTTCATGTCACTTTGATTTGTCACTTATATCAATGTTTGTTGTGGTGACATGGATAAATGTTTCATGTACTATTGATGTGTGACACTAGATAAATGTTCATGTCACTTTGATGTGTGTCACTAGATAAATGTGTATGTGTGACACCTAGATAAATGTTCATGTCATTTTGATGTGTGACCACTAGATAAATGTTCATGTCAACTTTTATTTGTGACACTAGATAAAGTGTTCATGTCACTTTGATGTGTGACACTGGATAAATGTTCATGTCACTTGATGTGTGACGCTAGATAAGATGTTCATGTCACTTTGGATGTGGTGACACTAGTAAATGATAATGTCACTTTGGAATGTGTGACAATAGGATAATGTTCATGTCACTTGATGTGTGACAGCAGATAAATGTTTCATGTCATTTGATGTGTGACACTAGATTAAGTGTTCATGTCACTTTGATGTGTGACACAAGATAAATGTTCATGTCACTTTTTGATGTGTGACGCTAGATAAAGTGTTCATGTCACTAATGAATGTGTGACACTAGATAAATATCATGTCACTTTGATGTGGTGGTCACTAGATAAATTTCATGTCAATTTTGGATGTGTGACATAGATAAATGTTCATGTCCACTATGAAATGTGTGACACTTAGATAAATGTTCATGTCACTATGATGTGGTGACACTAGATAAATGATCATGTACTTTGATGTCTGACACTAGATAAATGTCATGTCAACTTGATGTGTGACAGCTATGTTATAAACTGTTCATGTCACTTTGATGTGGTGACACTAGATAGAATGTTCATAGTCATTTGATGTGTGACCGGATAAATGTTCATGTACTTTGATGTGTGAACACTAGATAACTGTTCATGTTCACTATGATGTTGTGACACTAGATAAATGTTCATGTCACTTTGATGCTGTGACAACTAGATAAATGTTCAATGTCACTTTGAGTGTGACACTGAGTAATGTTTCATGTCACTTTTGTGTGTGACGCTAGACTAAATGTTCATGTCACTTTGGATGTGTGCACTAGATAAATGTTCATGTCACTTGAATGTGTGACACTAGAAAATGTCCAATGCCTTTGATGTGTGACACTAGTAAATGTTCATGTCACTATGATGGTGTGACACTAAGATATAATGTTCATGTACTATGATGTGGTGGAACTAGATAAATGTTCATGTCATTTTGATGTGTGACAACTGAATATAATGTTCATGTCATGTTTGATGTGTGACACTAGATAATTGTTCATGTCACTTTGAGTGTGACACAATAAATGTTCATTGTCACTTTGATGTGTGAACTAGATAAATGTTCATGTCACTATGATGTGTGACACTAATAAATGTTCATGTGCACTATGATGTGTGACACTAGATAAATGTTCATGTCACTTTGATGTGGTGACACTAAAGATAAATGTTCAATGTCACTTGATGTGTGGACACTAGATAATGATTCATGTCATTTTGATTGGACAAGATTATGATCATGTCACTTGTGGTGTGACACTAGATAAATGTTCATGTCATTTGATGTGTGACACTAGATAAATCTTGCATGTCACTTTGATTGTGACACTAACGATAAAATGTTCATGTCATTTTGAATGTGTGACACTAGATAAATGTTCATGTCACTTTTGATGTTGACACTAGATTAAATGTTCATGTCACTATGATGTTGTGAACAGAATAAATGTCCATGTCATTTGATGTGTGGACACTGGGATAAATGTTCATGTCACTTTGATGTCTTGACACTAGATAAAGTTCATGTCATTTGATGTGTGACACTAATAAATGTTCATGTCACTTTGATGTGTGACCTAGATAATGTTCAATGTCAACTTTGGATGTGTGACCTAGATAAATGTTTCCATGTCACTTTGATGTGGACACTAGATTAAATGTTCATGTTAATTTTTGATGTGTCGACACTAGATAAAATGTTTCATGTCCACTTTGATTGTGTGACACTTAGATAAATGTTCAATGCATATGATGTGTGACACTAGATTAATGTTCATGTCACTTTGATGGTGACACTAATAAATGTTCATGCACTAGATGTGGACACTAGATAAATGTTCATGTCATCTTTGATTGTGTGCACTGATAAATGTTCATGTCATTTGATGTGTGACACTAGAGTAAATGCTTCATGTACTTTGATGTGTGACACTAGATAAATGTTCAATGTACTTGGTATGTGGTGACACTAGATAAATGTTCATGTCACTATGATGTGTGAAACTAGATTAATGTTCATGTCACTTTGATGTGTGCAACTAGATAAATGTTATGTCAACTTGAACTTGTGGAACACTAGATAAATGTTCATGTCACTTTGGAGTCGTGACGCTAGCTATAATGTTCATGTCATCTATGATGTGTGACAACTGGATGAATGTTCATGTCACTTTGATGTGTGACACTAGATAAATGCTTCATGTCATTTTGATGTGTGACACTGATAAATGTTCATGTACTTTTGGGATGTGTGACAATAGATAAATCGATTCATGTCACTATGAATTGTTGACACTAGATACAATTGTTCATGTCACTATGATGTGTGACACTAGATCAAGTGTTCATGTCATTTTTGATGTGTGACACTAGATAGAATGTTCATGTCATTTTGATGTGTGACACTAGATAAATGATCGATGTCATTTTGGATGTGTGACACTAGATAAATGTTCCTGTCACTTGTTGTTGTGACACTAGTATAAATGTTCATGTCATTTTGGATGTGTGACACTAGATTAATGTTCATGGTCACTTTGATGTGTGACACTAGATAATGTTCATGTCACTTGATGTGTGTAGCTAGATAAATGTTCATGTCAATTTTGATGTGTGAACACTAGATAATGTTCATGTCACTTGATGTGTGACCTAAAATGTTCATGTCACTATGATGTGTGACACTAGATTAATGTTCATGTCACTTTGATGTGTGACACTAGATAAAAATGTTCATGTCACTTTGTGTGTGACACTAGATAAATGTTCATGTTCAACTTTGATGTCGTGACAGGCTAGCTAAATGTTGGCATGTCACTTTGATGTGGTGACACTGGATAAAATTGTTCTCATGTCTCTGAATGTCACTTTGATGTGTGACACTAGATAAATGTTCATGTCACTTTGATGTGTGACACTAGATAAATGTTCATGTCACTTTGATGTGTGACACTAGATAAATGTTCATGTCACTTTGTGTGTTGTCACTAGATAATGTTCATGTCACTTGATGTGTGCACACTGATAAATGTTCATTGTCATCTTTGATGTGTGACACTAGATAAATGTTCATGTCACTTTTTTTTGGTGACACTAGATAAATGTTTCTGTCACTTTGATGTGGTGACAACTGGAATAAATGTCATGTCACTTTGGATGTGTGACGCTAGATAACATGTTCATGTCACTTTGATGTGTGACACTAGATAATACTGATCATGTCAAACTTTTTGATTGTGTGACGCTAGAGTAAATGTTCATGTCAAGCTTGATGTGTGACACTAGATAAATGTTCATGTCACTTTGATGTGTGACACTAGCTAAATTTCATGTCTCTTTGATTGTGTGACACTAGATAAATGTTCATGTCCTTTGATGTGTGAACACTAGATAATGTTCATGTCACTATGATGTGTGACCACTAGATAATGTTTTCAGTTCACTATGATTGTGTGACCACTAGAATAAATGTTCATGTCATTTGTGATGATGTGGAGCTAGATAAATGTTCATCTATGGTTTGCACGAATCATACTTGATGTGTGACATACTGGATAAATGTTCATTATTTGGCACTTTGATGTGTGACAGATATTCTTATTGGGATTGCATAGATAATGGATCATGGTCACTTTTGATGTGTGACACTAGGATAAACTGTTCATCGTCCAATTTATTGATGTGACACTAGATAAAATGTTCAATGGTTGTTCACTTTGTACATTTTGTGAGCTAGATAAAATGTTCACCTCGTGGACAGTCATCTTCGATGTTAGTGACTAAGAGCTATGAAAATAGGTTCATATGTCACTCTATACGGTAGATAATGTTCATATGGATGTGTGACACTAATTAAATGTTCAGTCATTTGATTGCAGCTATATGATCATTACTTTGAATGTGTGATCACTACAGAATAAATTCGTTCCATTCACTATTGATGTGTGACAACTAGATAAGATGTTATGCTGCACTTTGATGTGTGACACTAGATTAATACTGTTCACTGGTCACTTTGATGTGTGACACTAGAAAGAATGTTCATGCAGTATGTGACACGTTATAATGGATCCTGTCGTTGAGTAACGGACACTAGATACAATGTTTCATGTACTTTTTGATGAGTGTGGTGATCGGCTAGATAAAATGGTTCATAGTACACGTATAGCTTTGAGGTGTAGATAACAAGACATAGATAAATTGTTGATCATGTCACACGAGACTGACGCTGATGTAGAACACTAGAAATATGTTCATGTCATTCTGATTGATGTGTGACATCTAGATAATGTTCATGTCATTATGATGTGTGACCTAGATAAATGTCATCGTACACTTTGATGTGTGACCTAGAATATAATGGTCATGTCACTGATGATGTGTAGCATAGATAAATGTTCATGCTCACTTTATGGACTACAAAGTTAAGTCCGATTCGCTAGATAAATCTTCATGTCCTTTGAGGTGTGACACTAGGTAAATGTTTCATGTCACTATGATGTGTGACACTAATAAATGTTCATAGTCATTTTGATGTGTGTCACTAGATAATGATGGTGTCATTGATTGTCATGTATTGCATGTGTGACAACTAGATAATGTTCATGTCATTTTGATGTGGTGACATAGATAAATGTTCATGTCATTTTATGTGTGAACACTAGATATAATGTTCGTGTCACTTTTATGTGTGACATAGGTAATGAGTCAATGTCACTCTTGATGCGTGACACTAGATCATGTTCATGTCACTTGTTGATGTTGTGACCTAGATAAATGTTCATGTCACTTTGATGGTGTGTGACACTAGATAAATTGTTCATTGTCTTTGATGTGTTGACACTGGATAAATGTTCATGTGTCACTTTGAATGTGTGACCACTAGATAAATGTTCATCATAGTTTGCACTTTTGATGTGACACTAGATAAATGTTCATGTCACTCGATTTGTGTGTGACGTAGAATAAGTATGTTAATGTCACTTAGATGTATGACAACTCAGGAATACAAATGTTTCATGTCACTTTTGAGTGGCGCTCAGAACTTGATAACATGTTACTAATATGTCACTCTTTGATTGATAGACACTACGAATAAATGGTTCTAGTCACTTTGATGTGTGACTACTAGGTACGGACTAATTGATTCATGTCACTTGGATGTGTGACACTGAGATAATGTTTCATGTCACTTTCGAATCGTGTGAGGCTATAGATAAATGTTCATGTCAACTTGTTGTTGATGTGTGTACTAAAGGATGAACACTGTTCATGATCACTAATTATGATGGTGGTGACGACTAGATAAACTCCATTTTATGATAATAGCTTTGATGTGTGACACTGATAAATGTTTCATTGTCACTTGTTATGTGTGACACTGATAAAATGTTTCATGTCACTCGTTGATGTGTTGACACTGATAAATGTTCATGTCACTTTGATGTGGTGACACTAGATAAATGTTCATGTCACTTTGGATGTGTGAACGGATAATAAATGAATCATGTCACTTTGATGTCGATGATAAAATGTATGACTTACTTAGACTAGCAATGTCATGTCCTTTGAATGTGTGACAAGTCTTAGATAAATGTTCAATGTCAACTAGGTGGCCTATATGCATGTCATGGTGTAGGCACTAGATTAGTGTCATTGTCACCGTTAATCTTTGAATGATGTGACACTAGAGTAATGTCATGTACTTTGGATGTGTCTTAGAAAGATTCACATAGATTTAAATAAGTAAATGTTTCATGTCACTGTTGCGATTGTGTGAACTCGCGATAAATAAGATGTTGTGATTTATAAATGTCAAGGTGTCACATTTACTACAATTGTTGTAGTGACATGGGATAAATGTTTCAATTGATCACTATTGATGTGTGACACTAGATAAATGTTCATGTCACTGTTGATGTGTGACACTAGATAAATGTTATGTACTTGATGTGACATCTGGACTACAGAGTGTTCAATGTCATTTTGATGTGTAGACCACTAGACCTATAATGTTCATGTCACATTTATATTGTGTTGACACTAGATAAAAGGCTTGCAATGTTTCACTTTGAATGCTGCTGACACTGGATATAATGTTCATGTCACATTTGATGTGTGTCACTGCTAAGATAAGACTGTTCATAGACACTTTTGATGTGGTGACCACAATATATAATGTAATGTCACTTTGGAATGATGTGAACATTAGATAATAGATTCATGTTCACTTTGATGTGGTGGTACAGCAGATAAATGTTTCATGTCACTTTGATGTGTGACACTAGATTAAATGTTCATAGTCACTTTGATGTGTGACGCCAGACTAAAATGTTCATAGTCACTCTTTATGTTGACTGGATGTCCAGTACGATGTGTGGGACATAGATAAAGTGTTAATGTCACTATGTGAATCGTGTGACACTAGAATAAATTTATACCCAGTGTATATGCGAAAATACTCTAGTGCATGTGTGGACACTAGCTAAATTGTTCCATTAGTCAATTTTGGATGGTGTGACACTAGAATAAAATGTTCTTGTCCACTATGAAATGTGTGACACATTAGATTAAATGTTCATGTCACTTTGATGGTGGTGACACTAGATAAATGATCATGTACTTTGATGTGGCTGACATACTAGATATTACATGTTTCATCGTCAACTTGATGTGTGACAGAGCTATGTTGAATAAATGTTGTCATGATGGGTACTCTGATAGAATGTTCTGTCATTTGTGTGATGAAACCCGGATAAATGTTCATGTCACTTTGATCGGTGTCATGAGTAAGTTCACTATTTCGATAGATCACTGGATAATTACGTGCATGGTTTCACTATGATGTGTGACACTAAGATAAAAAGTGTTCATTGGTATTTTGATGCTGTGACACTAGATAAATGAATTCAATGTCACTTTGAGTGTGACACTAGAGTAAATCGTTTCATGTCACTTTGTGTGTGTCACCTAGACTAAATGGTTCATGTCCTCTTGTTGTGTGCACTAAGATAAATGTTCATGTCATCATTGAATGTGTGACATGGAGAAAATGGTCCAATGTCACTTTGATTGTGTCACACTAGATAAATGTTCATGTCATTTTGATGGTGTGACACTAGATAGTATGACAATGTGTGAACTAGTAATGTCATGTCATTTTGCTGTGTTTGACACTGGATAAAATGATTCATGTCACTTTTGATGTGTGACACTGGATAATTGTTCATGGTCTACTTTGTAGTGTGACCTGAACTGAATAAATGTTACATTGTCATGTGTGATGTGTATAGGCTAGAATACTAATAGTTCATGTCACTATATTGATTGTGTGACACTGAATAAATAGTTCATAGTCACTATGATGTGTGACACATAGATTAACATAAGTTCATTCGACTTTGATGTGTGCGACTCTAAAGATAACATGTTCAATGTGACGTCAAGCTGTGATGTGTAAGACACTTAGATAATGTTCATTGTCATTTTTGGATGGGCTGGACAAACGCATTAATACTGTCATATGAATGAGCCGTGAAGTAATATGTCTTGTGGTGTGACACTAGATAAATGTTCATGTCATTCATGATGTGTGACACTATCGGATAAGTTCATATCTTATGTCATGGGTTGACACTGTATTTGTCAAATTGATGTGAACACTCAACGGATAATAATGTTCAATGTCACTATGAATGTGTGACAACTAGATATAATGTTCATGTCACTTTTGATGTTGACGAGCTCAGATTAAATGTTCATGTCACTATTGAGTTGTGAACAGACAAGTAAATTGTCCATTTGTCATTTGATGTGTGTACTAGGATTAAATGTTCATGTCACTTATGATGGACTGTGGACACTAGATAAAGTTCATGTGCATTTGCAGTGTGACACTGATAAATGTCTACATATGATGGTTCACTAGCTAATGATTCGTCAATAAGATGTGACTCTAGATAATATTCAATGTCATTTTTGATGTGTGACCTAGATAAATGTTCATCCTGTCATCTTTGATAGTGGACACTAGATAAATGTTCATGTCACTATATTTTTGGTGTCGACATCTAGATAAATGGTTCATGGTCCACTAATTGATTGTGTGACTCTCTGGCATAATGTTCAATGTCATATGATTGTGTGACAATAGAAATAAATGTTCATCGTACACTTTGATGGTGACACTAATAAATGTTTCATGCATTTTGATGTGGACACTAGATAAATGTTCATCGTCACTTTGATGTGGTGTGCAACTGATAAATGTTCATGTCACTGTTGATGTGTGTCACTAGAGTAAAATGCTTCATGTCATTCTTTGATGTGTGACAACTAGATAAATGGGTTCTATCACATCAGTACGGTAATTTAGACTGGTGACACTAGATATCAATGTTCATAAGTAGCAGTTTGTCTGACTAGATAATGTCGTTGTATTGAACTCTTGATAATGATTCATGTCACTTTGATAGTGTGACACTAGACTAACATGTTATGTCAACTTTAACTTGTGGAACACTAGTTAAATGTTCATGTACTTTGATGTATGACGCTAGCTATAAAGTTCATGGGTCATTTCTATGTGTGTGACAACTGGATGAATGTTCATGAGTCGAGTCTTTGATGTGTGACACAATAGATAAATGTTCATGTCATTTTGATGTGTGACACTGAGATAAATGTTCATGTCACTTTTGATGTGTGACAATAGATAAATGTTCATGGTCTCACAATATGCATCGCTCTGACCACTAGATTCAATGTGTTCATGTCACTATGATGTGTGACACTACGATCAAGTTTCATGTCATTTTTGATGTGTGACACTAGTAAATGTTCATGTCATTTTGATGTGTGACACTAGATAAATGATCATGTCATTTTGATGTGTGACACTAGATAAATGTTCATGTCACTTTGTGTTGTGACACTAGATAAATGTTCATGTCATTTTGATGTGTGACACTAGATTAATGTTCATGTCACTTTGATGTGTGACACTAGATAAATGTTCATGGTCACTTGATGTGTGTACTAGATAAATGTTGCATGTCAATTTTGATGTGTGAACACTAGATAATGTTCATGGTCACTTGATGTGTGACCTAAAAATGTTCATGTCACTATGATGTGTGACACTAGATTAATGTTCATGTACTTTTGAATGTGTGACACATAGATAAAATGTTCATGTCATTTTGTGTTGTGACACTAGATAAACTGTTCATGTTCATTTTGAATGTCGTGGACAGACTAAGTAATGTTGCATGTCAACGCTTTAGATGTGGTGACACTGGATAAATTAGATCATCACGTCTCTAAGATGTGTGTACATAGATACAATGTTTATCACGTCACTTTGAGATTGGTGTGACCTAGATAAATGTTCATAGTCACTTTGATGTGTGACGCCTAGATAATGTTCATAGTGTCGACTATGATGTGTGACGCTAGATAAGGCTTTCTCAATGTCCTTTTGAATGTGTGACACTGGATAATGTTATGATCACTTTGCAGATGTGTGACACTAGATAAATGTTCATGTCACTTTGATGTGTGACACTAGATAAATGTTCATGTCACTTTGATGTGTGACACTGGATAAATGTTCATGTCACTTTGATGTGTGACACTAGATAAATGTTCATGTCACTTTGATGTGTGACACTAGATAAATGTTCATGTCACTTTGATGTGTGACACTAGATAAATGTTCATGTCAATGAATTCAATTAAACAGCTGATTGTAATTGACTTATTCATATATTCCCACCAAAAGTGGGGTCATAACCCCATGTTTCCTGCCTCAATGCAGCATTGACAGCAGAAGAAAATAGTTCCCCATTTCTTATAATTTTTAATGGTCATTATGTCATAAAAACATTCATTTTGAACAAAATATATAATTGCCAAAATCAGTAAAATTTCTTAAGAATTGATTAAATTTTAACAACATTTCTTTATGTTTTGTGAACTGATTTACGAATTTTTTATATCAAGTTACCTCCCCTTGATCAATTATCTTTACAACAGAATCGCCGCACATGTTGTAGTATCATTATTCACTGATAATCATAATACTAGAAAGCATGGTTATTGAGTCCATGTAAACTGCAAATATATAATAATATGTGGTATATTTTGTCAGCACCAGAACCTAGTGAGATGGGAGACACAAACTGTACTATTGACACCGACAACACAGATACCCTATCATTTTCATATGAGGAGGGTTCCCCACCGGAGGAGGAAGAGGAATCTGACCCTAAACCTCCACTCAGGTGAGTTCATTACAAATAGGTAACAAGTTATTACAAATATTCATTGGTGGATGTTCATTGAATGTGAGTTTTCATTAAATCTCCCCAGGTTAATTTTCACTGAATCTCCCCAGTGAGTGCTATATATCAAACCTCTAAAAGTTCATTAAAAATCCCTAGAATTAAATTAATGTATATCCAATCAACACATAAGAACTGGATAATTATATTCTGCAAAGTTACGTGGCCGATGTTTATCTCTACTGTACACAGTAAAAGTTAGGTCTCGCATCTCAGGAGTTGACTTTTCCTGAAGTTGATGTGCAGAAGTCTGTGACCATTATCTTCTAGTCTGCACTTGTCGAACCAGTACTTATGGGATCGTAGATCTTCTAGTCTACACTTGTAGAACCAGTACTTATGGGATCGTAGATCTTCTAGTCTACACATGTAGAACCAGTACTTATGGGATCGTAGATCTTCTAGTCTACACTTGTAGAACCAGTACTTATGTGATCGTAGATCTTCTAGTCTACACATGTAGAACCAGTACTTATGGGATCGTAGATCGTTAGCGGCAACTTGAAAGATCTACGATTCACATAAGTATCTGGTCATCAACCTGTAGCTTAGAAAGATATCTGACAGATCACATACATGTACTAGGTTGCTCTAGCAAGTGATGTTACGACAGGTAGAGATCACTCGATCCCATACAGTATGCGTGGTTCTACAAGTTTTGTTTCTTACGCGTTATCAGACCCTAGTAAGATCTACGATGCCCATACAAGTTACTGTTCATTCTACACTGTAGACATTAGATCCAGTCCTCATACGATCACAATAAAGTACTGGGTTTCTTACAAGTGTAAGACACTTTAGAAGATCTACGACCCTAAGTACTGCGGTCTACAAGTGTTTATAGACTAGAATGATCTATTGTCCCATAAAGATACTGATACTACATGCTGTAGACTAGAAGCGTATCTACGATCCCATACAGTAATCTTGGGTTCTACAAGTGTAATAAGATCTTCTATAGACTAGTAAGATCTACGATCCCGATTAAGTACTGGTTCTACACAGTCTGTAGAGACTGTTAGCACTTAGAAGAATCTACCCCATCCTCATAAAAGTACTGCGGTTTTTCTATCAGTGTAGTACTAGTAAGTGATCTCACGATCCCATATACAATGTACCTGATTTCTACAAGTGTAGACTAGAAGACTCCTACGATCACATAAGTACTGCGTTTCTACAAGTGATAGACCTAAAACGATCTATGCATCCATAAGATACTGATTCTACATGTATTAGACTTAGTAAAGATCTACGATCCCCTATAAGTTACTGGTTTTATCTACAAGTGATTAGACTTGCAAGATCTTACGATCCCATAAGCAGTACTCGGTTTCTACTAAACAGTTGCTGCTAGTAGGACTAGAAGATTCTACATCCCATAATCAGTACTGGATTCTACAAGTGTTTTCAATTAGACTAGGTATCGTAAGAGTCTACGATCTTGCATCCGCATATAAGTACCTGGTCTACAAGTTGATTAGACTAGGAAGATCTACTATCCCATAAGTACAGGTCTACAATGTCTGTTAGACCAGAAGATCCACATTCCACATACGCAAGTACTGCGTTCATTACAAGTGAAATCAGACGTTAGTCGGAAAGAATCTCAACTGATCACATAAAAAGTACTGGTTCTACAAGTTTGTAGACTAGAAGATCTACATGATTCCATAAGTTACTGGTGTCTACAAGTGTTAGACTGAAAGATCACCTGGATCCCCATAAGTACCTGGTTTTCTACAACGTGTAGGGTACTAGAGATCTACGAATTACCCATAGAGACTGCGTTCTACCAAGTGTAGACACTAGAAGATCTATGCATGATCACACTAAGTACTGTTCTTAAACAGTGGTAGGGACATAAGAAGATCTACTAGATCCCATAAGTATGGCTTCTACAACATAGTTAGACTAGCAGATCTACGATCAACATAAGTACTGCCGTTCTTACTAAGTCCTTGTTAGAACTAGTGTCACATAGATCTACGATCCCATAAGTACCTAGGTTCACACAAGCTGTAGCTCACCTAGAAGATCCATCGATTCCCATAAGTTACCTGTTCTAAACTGTAGACGTAGAAGATCTACGATTCACAGGTTAAGTAACTGTTCTACAAGTACGTTAGACTAAGAAGATCTACGTATCCCATAAGTACTGGTTCTACATAGTGTAGACTAGAAGACTCTACGTATCCCATAGAGTACTTGGTTCTAAAACAAGTGGTGACTAGAAGATCTACGATGCATAAGGTACTGAGTTCTACATTGTGCTAGACTAGAAGATATACGATTCCCATAAGTAACTGGGTTCTTATTCAAGTTGTAGACTAGAGATCTACTAAGAATCCCATAGAGTACTGCGTCTACAAGTGTCTAGCACTGTTAGACTAGAAGAATCATACGATCCCATAATGTACTGCCGCCTTCTACATAGTGTAGGACTAGAAGATCTACGATCCCATAAATACTGGTATCTACAAGTACTTGTAGACTAGAAGATCTACAATCCCCACATAAGTACTGGTTCTACAAGTGCTTTATAGACTAGGAAGCATCTACGAATCCCATACAGTACTGGTACTACAAGTGTTAGACTAAGATAAGATCTACATCCCCATAAGTACTGGTTCTACAAGTGCTTAGACTAGAAAGATCTACGATCACATAAGTTACGTAGGTTCTACAAGTGATAGACTTAGAAGATCTATGCGATCCCCAATAAGTACCCTGCCGTTTCCTACAAACTCGTAGACTAGAAGACTCTACGATCCCATAAGTACTGGTTCTACATGTAGACTTAGAAGATCTAGCGCATCCCATAGAGTACTGTTCTACAAAGTGAGACTAGAAGATTCTACGATCCCATAAGTACTGTTCTACAACTGTAGACTACGAGATCTACATTCACATAAGTACTTTGCGTGTTCTAACAAAGTGTAGACTTATGAAGATCATACGTATCCCATTAAGTACGGACAACAAGGTGTAGACTAGTAAGATCTACGGATCACATTAAGTACTGTTCTACAAGTGAAGACATAAGATCTATGATCCCATAAGTACGATTCACATGTGATAGACTAGAAGATTCTACGATCCCATAAGTACTGGTTCTACAAGTGTAGACTACGATAGATCCTACTACCATAAAGTATTGGTTCTTACAAGTGAACGTAAGACTAGAAAGATCTACATCCCAAAGACTCTCAACAATGTAAAACTTAGGAAATCTACGATCCAAAGAGCTACAATGAGACTAAGAAGATCTGTACGATCACATAAGTACTGCGTTCTACAAGTGTAGACTAGAAGATCTTATGATCCCATAAGTACTGATTCTACATGTTATAGATAGAAGATCTACGATCCCATAAGTACTGGTTTTCTACAAGTGTAGACTGAAGATCTACGATCCCTAAGTACGGGTTCTACAAAGTGTTAGACTAGAAGGATCTACTATCCATAAGTACTGGTTCTACAAGTGTAGCACTAGAAGATCTACGATCCCATAAGTACTGGTTCTACAAGTTGTAATCTAGAAGATCTACTATCCCATATAGTACTGTTCTACAAGTGTAGGACTAGGAAGATCTTACGACCCATAAGACTGCGTTCTACAAAGTTGATAGACTAGAAGATCGACGATCACATAATAACTGTTCAATTACAAGTGTTAGACTTAGATGAAGGATCTACGATCCATTAAGTACTGTTCACAAGTGTAGACTAGAAAGATCTACTGATCCCATTTAATTACTGGTTTCTACCAAGTTGTAGACTAGAAGATCTACGATCCCTTTAAAGTAACTGGCCTTCTACAATGTGTAGACTAGAAGATCCTACATCACATAAGTACTGTGTTTACAAGTGTAGGACTTAGAAAGATTTCTACTGAAATCCCCATAATACTGGTTCTACAAACTGTTAGACTAGAAGATCTACAATCACCATAAGTTACTGGTTCTACAAGTGTAAGACAGAAGAATCTACGATCCCATAACGTACTGGTTCAACAAGTGTAGAACTAGAAGAATCCACGATCCATAATACTGGCTTCTACAAGCTGTAGACTAGAAGATCTACGATCACATAAGCTTACTGCTCTACAAGGCTTAGTTGACTAGAAGATCTACGGATTCCGATAAGTACTAGTTCTACAATGTGCTCAAGACTAGTAAATATCTAACTCTGTATCACATAAGTACTGTGTTCTACAAAGTGTTAGCTAGCCACTTAGAAACACGATCCCATAAGTTACTGATTCTACATGTGCTATGACCAGAGTAGAGTTCTACCATATCCCATAAGTACGGTTCACACAAAGTCGTAGTACTGAGAAGATCCTACGTAGATCCCATAAGTACTGTTCCTTACCAAGCCTAGACTGTAGACCGTTAGAAAGAATCTACGATCCCATAAGTACTGGTTCTACAAAGTGATTAGGACTTTAGAAGATAACTCACGATCCCATAATAAGGCTCTTTCTACAAGTGTAGAACTAGAGATCTACAGATCCATAAGTTACCTGCGTTCTACAAGTGTTAGACTAGAGGATCTACCCGATCCCAAAGTCACCCTTAGCTTCTACATGTGTAGACCTATGAAAAGATCTACGAATCGACATAAGTGAACTGGTTCTACAAGTGTATACTTGCAGATCTACGATCCATAAGTAACTGCGTTCTACAAGGTTTGTTAGACTAGAAGATCACTTATCCCATAAGTACTGTTCTAACAAGTGTAGCCACTAGAAGGATCTACGATCCCATAAGTACTATTTCTACAACGTGTAGACTAGAAGATCTACTATTCCAAATTATATACATGCTAGCATCTGCGTTCTACAAACGCGTGTAGATTAAGAGATTCTACACGCATCTCCCATATAAGTACTAGTTCTACAAGTGCTAGGAGTGCGTATGCGAAGATCTACGATGCACATAATCTATCTCTACTCACAGGTGCCAGTAGAGATCTACGATCCCCATAAGTACTGGTTCTACAAGTTGTAGACTAAGAAGATCTCACGATCCCATAAGTTACTGGTTCTTACAAGTTTAGACTAGGAAATCTACGCATCCCATAAGTACTGCGTTCTACAACTGTAGACTAGAAGATCTAACGATCACATAAGTACTGGCTTCTACAAGTGAGTTAGACTAGAAGCATCTACGATTCCGCATAATGCTACTGCGTCTCGTACAAGTATTGTAGACTAGAAGATCTACGATTTCCCATAACGTACTGGTTCTTACAACTGTTCAGACTAGTGAAGATTCCTTTAACGATCACATTAATTTTACTGGTCTTACAAGGTAACTAGACAAGAC
>SAYR01070562.1:0-110082 GCA_004382745.1 Argopecten irradians irradians
AGAGATATTGATATTTTCATTTTGGGGGTCATTTTGCAATTAAATTGCGTAATTTTATGTGAAATTTTGCATCAATTTTCTTTTCATTTAAAAAAAACGGAACAAACACTGTGAAAGACCAATGTAGTGTTGAAAGCAATTCCTATGGTGAAGTGGTTGTCACAATTGTTCACTATTGGCAGGAGCACCGGGTTCGATTCCCGGTGGGAATTTCAGCACAATTGGTTTGTTACAAGTTTTTTTTTTTTTGGTCATATTTTGATATTCGAGTCATAATTAGGGCTTTTCACGCAACAGGGCTTTTTCACCATGTGGTTGAAAAGACCTTATTGTTTTTGTTCTGTTTTTTTTAGCTCACCTGGTCCGAATGACCAAGGTGAGCTTATGCCATACGCGTGGCGTCCGGCGTCCGGCGTCCGGCGTCCGTCCGTCACAATCGACTTCTTCTCTATACCGCTGTCGGATTTCACAACAATTTTGACTGTAGCATCCTTTTGGGCTACTTACTGAAAAATTGTACAAATGGGGTCAATTTGGCTATTTCCATTTAAACGACTTCTTCTCTGAAACTAAGCAATGGATAGCACCCAAAATGCAATGGTAGCATCCTTATAGGGTGGGGATTCAAATTGCACAAATGATAGGGCTGACCCCCGCGGGGCCTGAGGGGTGGGGTCAAAAGGGGTCAATTTGCTATTTCCATATAAACAACTTTTTCTCTGTACCTAAACATGGCATTACAGTCATAATGCAATGGTAGCATCCTTATAGGGTGAGGATTCAAAATTGTACAAAGGAGATAGGACTTACCGACCCCCCCGGGGGGGGGGGCGGCTGAGGGGCGGGGTCGAAAAGGGAGCAATATTTTGCTATTATCATATAAAGCGACTTTCTTCTCTGCAACTCAGCATGGAAGAGCACTCTGCAATAGTAGCATCCTTATAGGATGGGGAGATTTAAAATTGTACAAAGTATAGAGCTGACTCCCTGGGGCCTTAGACGCGGGCCAAAAAGGTCAATTAGGCTACTATTTTCATATAATTATTTCTCTCTGAAACCTTTGTATTGGATAGCATATTTGTATGGTATCTATAGCATCATTATATGGTTGTGTTTCAAAAATAAACAAATTTTGGAGTCAATTGTACTAATTTTTTCTCATTGTAAGAGTCTTTGTGATAATTAAAAAAAAAAAAAAAAAAGGTGAGCGATACAGGCCCTTTGGGCCTCTTGTTATTATTATTAACTTCTACACTTTTTTGTGTCCAAAAGATTCTTTCAAAATGGTAAAGAGGTATGTCATGGCCTTATTGTTATATATGTATGGCATGAGTTGAAGGGGTGACCGCAACATTTTTTAGTAGGTTCAAAAATCCAAGATGGCCGCCATGACGTCATACCTAAAAAGTTTTAAAACAGCCATAACTCCAAAAACCGTTTAGATACAGCAAATATTTTTGATGTTTTATGTAGATCGTATAAAAGACTAACTTATATTCAATTACAGCAATTTAGGTCAGGAGGTCAAACAAAAAGTTCGCTAATGGGTCAACGTTCGCGAATTATTATTTTTTTTTATTTTGCGAAATTTCTTTTTACATATCGATGCAGAATGTCATTCTGATGAATTTGGTGTCTTTTATTTTCGTATGCACTTCCGGTTAATGTTTGTATGCCATTTTGAAAAACAATCCTTTGATCTTTGCTAAATTCCGCGCAAATTTAAAAATGCTTATAAATCACTAACAGTTCTTTTCACACAGATTTCATCCAATAATTATTTTTTGGCAGAGATTCTCTTCGGCTGATCAAACTTCAATGCAGATCTTCACTAAAACACTTTTATTCAGGGCTGAAAGTCAAGGTCATTTATTGGTTACAACTTCAAAACCCATGCATTACCTAGTTCTTAACTTACCTGGCAATGACGTATTGTTAACCTAAATATAGTGAAAAGCCCGCCCAAATTGTCTATGGCAATTTTCTATTATTAATTATTAAATTATTATTATTATTCTACACTTTTTTTGTGTGTCCAAAAGATCTTTCAAAATGGTAAGAGGTAATGCCAATGGCCTTATTGTTATATTGTAGGCATGAAGTTGAAGGGGTAAGCCGCAACATTTTTAAGTAGGTCAAAAATCCAAGATGGCCGCCATGAGGTCATATACCTAAAAAGTTTAAAAACAGCCATAACTCAAACACCGTTTAAGATACAGCAAATATTTTTGATGTTTTATGTATGATCGTAATATAAGACTAACTTTTATTAAATTACAGCAATAAGGTCAAAGGTCAAACAAAAAAAGTTCGCTATGAGGTCAAAGTTCACGAATTTTTATTTTTTTTGGATTTTTGCGAAATTTTCTATTTACATTTATCGATGCAGAATGTCATTCTGAATGAATTTGGTGTCTTTTATTTTTTCGGTAGCACTTCCGGTTAATGCTGTATGCCATTTTGAACAATCCTTTGATCTTTGCTAAATTCCCGCCAAAATGTTTAACATTATATAATTGTTCGAACTGAATGACTATATAAGTCTGCAATTTGCTATAGAAAAGACCCCTCTAATGTTCTCTAACGTTTGAATATGATTTTCATCTTCATCAAAAAAAAAAATGGCCGCTATGACGTCATATCTTAAAATTTAAAAATGCTTATAACTCACTAACAGTTCTTTTCACAGATTTCACCCAATAGTTTTTTTGCAGATAATCTTAAGCGTAAACTTTTTCTCTCTACATGTTATTACAAAAAATGGCAACTTCCGGTTTTCGGTAAGGGTCAAATGTTAAAGGTCCAGTTTTTAACAATAAACTTGAAAACTTTTCTCCTCAAGTTCTGTAAGGTCTAAGATCTTCATATTTCATATATAAGATGTCCAGGGAATGGGCTATAAAGTCAGATACTAGGAATGACCTTGACCCATATTCAAGTTCACAGGGGTCAAATATGTTCAAAATTTTAAATGACTCAACAATAACCAAAATGACAAGAGTCTTCATACGTTCAAGGTCACATGGGTCCAGAGTTTAAATATACATACCGGGGGTATATATATTTAACAACACCGCAAGTCCGATGACGTTAAGGCGCATTCGATCTCGTTATCATTTGCTCGAACGAATTTGGAAATATGAATTGGATTAAGATGAGAGTTCTCTTCGGCTGATCAAACTTCATGCAGATCTTCACTAAAACACTTTTATTCAGGGTTGAAAGTCAAGGTAATTAATTGGTTACAACTTCAAAACTCATGCATTACCTAGTTCTTAACTTACCTAGCAATGACGGTATTGTAAACTAAATATAGTGAAAAGCCCGCCAAATTGTCTATGACAATTTCTAGTTTTAAAATGGAATTAATCAAAATATGACAAAATTTTATATTAACAAAACTTCTCTTTAAAAAATTTGATAATTGTTATTGTTAATGTTTCAATCAAACGATATAACGTTCCACAAGCGGAACAATATCTTTGACCATCCTCACTAGCGTAGTTATCCTACTTGGTAACCAACACCGTTTTTACATTTGACGACGACCATGCAGGAATAACAATTTAAATTGATATCCAGATATTATTCACTTGAAATTACTTAATATTACGTAACATATAAGCTGCATTAATGGCATGAAACAACATCGAGGACAGATAAAAATTTCACGGCTAACAGGTTATGGCCGTCTGGGGAACAAACCCAATGACAGCCTCCGCCGTTATAATAAAAAAAAACTATAAATACAATGTAAACCTTATGCACAAAAAGGTATGTCTGTTTAGGGTCACATTGGCAAAAAAAAGTGTCGGTCGGTCGGGAGAAATTTTTTTCATTTTCTTTTTTTAAGTGTCATTTTCTACAATTATGGCCGGAACCGGAGTCTTAGATCGAAATCTCGACTTTTAAAAAAGAATTGTAGAAAAGTGGAAAAAATTAGGGTCAGGGGTAAAAAAAATTATGGTCGGTCGGGAAACCCTTAACAAACATATATTTTTTGGCCTTATACTGTAAACGTGGAAATTTGTGTGAGGAGAACATTTTCGTTAATTACGCAAAGGACGTTTGACCGCGAAAATCCCCCTTCGCGTAAGATTGTGTACAAATAGAATATTTACCGTGAAAATAACAACACGTGGAAATTTTATGTGTGTAAACCGCGAAATTAAGCACTCGCGAAAACATGTACGTTTACTGTAAATCTTTTTTTAGGTTCACTGAGATGAAAATGGAAAGCATTTTAGGTTGGTAAAGGATTTTTTAACAAGAATTGATGTTTTAGACAACTTTCTGGAAGCAGATGGAGGAAACCATCTTTTATGAATGTGAGCATGTCGATAGATTATGCATCCTCGATACTCCAGGGGTTCCGATTACTTACGATCTCTACACCCCTGGACTATCTCATAGTAAAATTGGAGGCTGTTCAGAGGAAAAAATCTGAACCAATCACAGGACAGCAAAGATTTCCGTTGAAGACTACAGAGAGAACGACGCCAACATCAAAGCCGCACAGTCAACCACAGTGTACCGTTATACGGCTCTTTTAATGTACATCAAAGGATTAAATTACCTGTTCTATTCTGTTGCCTCCAATTTTACTATGAGATAGTCCAGGGTTGTAGAGATCGAAGTGATCGGAACCATGGAGTATCGAGGATGTAGATTATGGAGCAGAATTGAATACTGGATACTTTTTTAAACGTCTGTGTATATCAACTTTTCAAAACGTGAAATTCTATTTGGCAAACAATACCAAGTATAAAATACTGTAATGCTTATCGTTAAGTACTATATCTATAGACAGCGTGCAAAAAGCAACATGATGTATATTGAAAGTGTTAAAGCCCCATTATGTTTTTGGGGAAAAAATATCGTCATAAAGTACCAAACTTTGCTGAACGGTAGAGGAGATATCCTTATGAAAATATCCGCTATTAAAAATGCACAACATTTCCATGTTTTTCAAAAACAATAGAAAACCCCTCTTCGGAGAGGGGTGAATCCGTATATCCGCCCCAGAGCCAAAACCATCTAGTACGCATGCGTAGGCAGGTAAAAAGTGGAATTTCCCTAAGAAACTTCAACATCATGGCGAACGCAGTGAAGAATCACCAAATGCCTGTCAGCGAACACACATGGGTCCGTTGGACCGTGGTGAAGAGCGAGACCAATTCTGCAAACCACGATGATTTAGCGGTCAAGTTGCTCGATCTATGGTAGATATATTTAAGTAATGTACTTGTGTTTGCTCTCGACTGCTCGTTAATCCACGCATTCCAAGCGTGGAATTTGTAGTACAAATACATGTATGTAAATCTAGAGTCTAAAACTATTTAAAAAGTTTTTGTTCTTGAACGGAAAGCAAGCATTTAGCAAAATTATAATCACAATGGTATTTGCTGATCTTATGTATTTTGTACTAAAGATGCGTAGAAATGTACATCGAAACCGAACACGCGTATGTGTTACCTGATCAGGCCTCCCACGGGATGACTCGAAAAAACTCGTAAACAAATGAAAGTAAACACAAACACGCCATGCCGTTACCTGCTAGATATTACACTTTGTTTCTTTATATAATAATACAGGGATGCATGCATACATACGAAGCCTGGTAAGCCTAAAGCTACATGCTCTATTCCATCGAAGACCCAACATAAACTTGGACCAGTTTTTGAGACAACAGGGCCAACAACGATATCGGCATTAGGCCTATCTGATATATCCATGACAAGTGATCATGATCATGAGTTTCTAACTGATTAAGTTTGCTGTGACAATAAATAGTAGATGTCATTGTTTGTATTTAGCGTGTATTAATAAGAAAGATAAATGAACAGACAATTACATATATTATATATAGATCTATATACAGTTTATATATCTACAATCTACATTGTAGTATAAGATTATTATGAACTTTGTAATTACAAAATGCAGAAACATATATACATAATATCTGTTTATGTTACATGTAAAGATACATGAACCACATGTAGGCCTATGTGATTCTCATAATTCATTGAATGATCTTGACAGGGAAAGGAATGCATGTGCAAAATGTTGAATAGTTAAGTTTGATTGAATAGTACTAAGAAATGGATTATAACAACAGTCCATTACTAATTTCTATACAGTTCATCAAGTGAAGCTGCATCAGTCCTTCATTAAGTAAGTAAATGAAACTATACAACAAATTTAGGAAATACAACAACACTTTTGTGTCTGTTATGAAATTACTTCTCCCTTAATCTTATACTATATATATACTATGTAATATATAATAAATAAGGGATTACTATTGCTTTAAACATGAAGCAGGTCTAGATCTGGACAGGGTCAGTTATTTGCGATCATAGTATAGATCAGGTAATTACAAGCTAATTAATGTAAAGCTTAATTGCAATTTGGTTGAGCCCGGGTTTGAGCCCCAGTCTATTTTTTCTCTTTTCCTGTTACATATACCGGTAGATAGGCAATGTATACATGTCTACTCCGGATCCTTAGCTATATTTTTAACATCACCTTTATAGTTTTCCATATACATGTACATATATGTCAATACTTCTTTTCAATAGTGCATTAAATCATTATGTGCACAGTGGAGTTAAAATATGTTACATGTATATGTATTTGACAGTATCACTTTGGAAACTGATGAAGATGACACCAAAAAGGATGTTTCCTACACATTTTCTATGGATGAAGATGACACTGATGAGTCAGACACCTTGATTGATGATGAGGATTTCACTTTAGATATGTCTTTGATGTAAGTTGAAATTAAGAAGCATTTCTTTGGTTATATTAGATTAACATGCTATTAACAGCCAAGGCCATTTTAGGACATGCCAGGTAAGCTGTACTACCTGTAGAATAACAAGTAACCAGTGGTCAGTTATCTGGTAGCTGCTTCACATGCACATGGGATTCGAACTTGCAACCTAGAGGTGGAGAACTTGTGGTTATGTCAGGACGTCTTGATTGCTAGGCCACAAGTATTTTAGTTTTTACAATTCTAAAGAAAACAGACAGGCAGACTACCAGATAAAAAGAAGGAACAGTTGAGTTTGTATGTGAAAGTCTGTATGAGAATGTGTTGAGAGTGAAAGGTTTGTGTATTTGTTGTATACAGTGTGCATGTTTGGACAAAAAACTTTTGGAAAATTAAATCATTACAAAAAAATCAAAAGATTGGTAATTTGTCTTGTCCGGTAAGCAGTTTATATAAAAATTAAAAAATACAAATTCATGTTATTTCTGTATTAGCTACCTAATTTATAAGCTTACAAAGCTTGCAGATTTGGCATTGTCCTTTCAGACTTTGATGAAATCAGTCCATTGGATATGATTATACTTGAACTGAAGGTGTACAAAAGTGAGCTGAAGGGTACTACCAAAACCCATGGAAATATAAACATTTTGTAAAATTTGAAACATTAGGTTACACTTGTGCATTTATACACATAATATGTACTCTACATGAAATAATACCTAGATGATTTTATCAGTACTACAATACACTACTAACATTAACTATTAATAATTCAATTTTGCTTGTTACAAGCTTTTTCATTGGCTGAAAAATTAACTTTATCAGCCCATAAAAAAAAATGGCGTAGCCGTTTCTAACGTTGCTTCTGATTTGCTGAGATGACGACGTAATGGTTTCATAGACATAGGAGTCCCAAGATGAATTTTGAATATTGAAGAGATCATCTTTAGTAAATTGAATTATAAGGATTATGGTTTATTATATCTCCATAACATAAAACATCTATTCAAGTTAATCCTTAATTATGTTTACATATTCAATGCACATAATGTATCATACGTGTATCAAACCATCATTGAATTGTATTAACAAACCACTGAATTATTTACAGTCAGGAATCACCAGAAGGAATGGAGAGGGTGCCAATTAAGACATCAAGTGAAAATATTTTTAACATTGAAGATGATGAAGATAGTGCATCAGAACAGGAGGAGGATGGATGTGCCGAATTTGACAGAGAGAGAGACATTGTGCAGGAGAAAAAAGCAATATGCTTTGAAAGAGAGATCCTGTACCTTGCAAGCTTGAAACCTATATCTGTATGTCCCAGGAATGACTGCAAGTCTGAGGTTGCAGTAGTTACTAGATATATTGGAACTTCATTACAGCTCATATGGGTAAAATTTGTATTCCTTGAATGTGTCAGTTTCAAGAGTTTTAACTTTATAGTTCCAATAATAAGATGCATGTAGCCGAAAGGCAGCCATCTCTGATTTTGATATTCAAAGTTTTTAAAAACAGAGAAAACATGAATAATTCTTTGATGGGATGCCCATATCCCTCTGGGATCTCTTGTTTGTGTAAGTCAGTACTTTTATGTTATACATGTACATGATTAGAAAGAATTTTTTGGAAAATGAAATATTTACATATATATTATTCATGTATACTTTTGAAATATTACCGTAGATGATATTTTGTTTTAGCTTTGTACCAGTAATCACGAAATCCAAAGATGGGATTCCCAGCCAAATATTAAAAGGATGAAAGCAGGCAACTTTCTTCTATCTTCTTCAATTTTAGCCAGTGGAAATAATTTTGACAAAATTCGACTTCTTTTCAAATTTTTTGGCATTACTATAACTTCACCATCAACACACTATCAAATTCAGTCCAAACACTCTGTTCCAGTAATCAATCAATGCTTTAATGAAATGATATAAGATAACTTGCTGAAGTATTCAGGGAAAGAAGTTGTCTTAGCAGGTATTTAGTATTTAATAATATTACTAATTGGCAATCTGTAAATTAATTGTTTTATTACCACTAATTATCTGTAATGTACCAGCTATAAACTCATCACACTTTAAACTTCTAAACTTTCACTAATTGTAGCTGAAACTCTAGATCTCCTGACATGGTGCAGAGAAGTGTCCATGTGTTGATATTTTTTAGGTTAATGAAAAGGCAATTACGTACAATCGCTGATATTAGATAATATGTTTAATCATGAAAAAAGTAAAATGATTATTAAGCCCTTTATGTCTGGTGTCTTTGTTACTTGAAAACATGGTCTATGCTGAGAGTGATATTGTTTGCTTGAATGTAATAGTCAGGTGCTTGTTTTTATAGGTGATGGGCGCATGGATTCCCCGGGACACTCCGCTCAGTACTGCACATATATACTAATTGAGTATGAGTCTAAGGATATATTGGCATGTGAAATCATTGATAAAAGAATGACTGCTAACAAATCACCTAGTATGGAGAAAGGGCCTAAAGAGAGGAATACAAAGTATCATAGCTCGAGGAATTAAAATCAAGGAGTTATGCACAGATGCTAGTACAAGCATTGCTACAATGATAAGTAAGTTAATTATGTGGAATAATTTACTGATTTAAATATGAAACTTACTACTCCTCAATGTTAGAGATGAGTACAGGTATATGCAATTTGAGTAATAGATTCATATAGACCAGTCAATCTAGCCATAAAAATAGCTGAACCTCAAACTAATTGCAACAGAAGCAACTATGCATTTTTCTTACTCCTTGATATGTAGTAAATGATGTATTAAAATTCCCAAATAATCCCAAAAGGGGAAAATTGAAAAATATCAGCTTTTCTAAGACCTATATAGCCTCGCAGATAAGCACTGTAGATTAAGGGGGTAGGGTAATAAAATTATTCTTTCTTGGAAAGTATTTATATGTATACATAGTATATACTTGCAATATTACAATAAAGATAGATTAAACTTTGTAATGATAAAAATCATTCTATTATGAAGGTCAAATAAAGGTCAAAACTGACGAATTGGTGAAAAAATGATGCAAAACCAGCAGTGTTTTCATATTTACTCTCTTGTAGGTTTATAATGCATTATATCACTTATACCATTTTCATCTTTGCACAAAGTTAAAATAAATTAATACAAACTACAAAATACAACCATGGCAACTATATAATGTCCCATTACATTGTTAGCTCGCTACTCGGAGCTTACGGAATCTGTTAGAAATCCCATGTTAAAATTTTGGTTGTGTTGTAATATATACTGCTGTTCTTAACAACTAACATTGATTTCTACAAAATACTTGGATAAAAATTGTCGTGATAAGTATGGACAAGCAATTAAAGAATGAACATGCTGGATTTGGAGAATTTCAAGAGGCCCAATTGGCTGAAGTAGGCAGGTTAAGGTTTTTGGTGCAAGTGTTGAAATACTGTCATCTGCCACAACTGACATTTATTTCTGCAATAATTTTGGTTTATAATTGTGGTATATGGACAATAACTTAAAGGGGGAAATGCTGGATTTTGATAATTTCAAAAGGCTCAATGGACCAAAAAGTTAAATTACATAATGACAATGCTATATTTTATACTTTTGCCAAAGGGATTTCTTTGATGAAGGTAGTCTAATACCAAGGTTGTATCTTTCCCATCCTTTCGCACATGGACTTAAAACATTCATTGTGTTGGTCATTGGTTATATAATTGACCTCAGTGGTGTGATAACTAAAATCATATAAAAATGAACATCAACTACAGAATATCTATTTATTAATTACCATATCTACCGTAATTAGCGTCCAGGGCAAAGATTAAAGGGGGCGTTTATTAGGTAACGAAAATGTAAGTTGTGGAAAAAAAACCTCTAACAAAAGTCAGACATATTTTTACTCTTTCCACACTCATGGCACATTAATCTGTCACAGTAAACATACATATGCCTTCTTTCCTTTGATTATGCATTAGTACGTAATGATTCACATGTGGAAGACTCACAAGTTCATGTAATATGGAATAAGATGCCTGTAAGCATCACACAGTTGTAAAACATCGTTAAATTCATTGGATGACGGGGGCATTTATATAACTTCAGCATTAAGACAGTGGGACGACTGGTTAACCCGTCAGTGTAATGTCTTCGGCGGCATGCTTCAGTGATATAGCACTATGAAAAGGCCAAGACTTCCACTATGCAACACGAATATACCACAGTTTCCCAAAACATGCACCATGCACTTTATACACCCAACACACAGCATACATGGGAGGACATGACATTAGCTTTTAATAGGACGTTAATTTAATCAAACAAACAGACAAACAAATCAATTCCTCCAGAAGAGGGGAGGGGAGCCAATTACGTCGTATACAGTATGTATATAAAGAACTAAAATGATTAAGAAGCAGAACCAATATATGACGTCAAATTGTTTAAAATGTAATTAGCAGAGTGATGTGACAGTATTGTCCTTGTACCAGTAGCTTACCTACAAATAATACAGCCTCATGTATATTATGGTTTGTGTCATGGAGATTGGTTGTGGTCTACAACATTACGTTGACGTTGTATAAAGTGATATTCTAAAAAATAAGAACGGTTTATATTTTTGGCGGGAACCCACTGGTTACATTATACGTTGACTTCCATATGTACATGTGTGTAGAAAAGCGGAGTTCAATTTTCATCTATACTTTAAAATAAACTTTATTCAAATCTAATTACAATCAGACTTGGGACCAGAGAAAATAATTTGTTATAACAGAAATTTGATATAGAGTTTCTGAAACTATAAGTTAATTAAAGTCATAGGCCTATTGCACCCCGAATCAACGTACATATAGTTATCAAGCTAACTCACAAATTCCGAAGTCAGCAACAATGTCTTCTTTGGCAGATTTTCCATTATCGACAATTAATTGTACACTTGTTTGATCGTATTTGATTTTCTATTAATCAATTCCCTTTTTAGACCCCAAGTTTCACTTTAAAACAAAGCTACATCCAACACTTTCCGGGGAAAAAATGTTATAGAGCAAACATTTTCTTGATGGGACCACGAAATTACTCCTATCAAAAGATAGTTTGTTATAAGGAAATCCGCTATATGTTTCTCAAAGAAGTATAAATAAAGAGGAGCCAAAAACCCAGGATTTGAATTTACTTCGTAATACATAAAATGCGTATCAAGCAGATTCGTCTTAAGGAAGTTTTACTGTATATTGACTTTATTCATCACTGTGTGTATTTACTACTTATTCAGAGCTACATACAGTTGTATATATGCCCTTTGACATTTGTTTGTTAAAAAAGTTATTTCATTTGCTTGATATTGTTGTTTCTGTTATTAATAGGAAGGTGTAAAAGTCTATAACATGATGACTAGTTTCCACTGTAAAGTCATTTTTCAATATGTATCCATAAAGAACATGTAGAAGTTGATTATCATATATGTACATGTAGATTAATTGGAAACATACATACATGTACATCCCCAACCCGGCACGTTCACTTTTTAATTCTGCTTCTTCCTGTTTCACTTCTAAACATTTCCTCAAACATATAAATGCTCTGATTGGACATTGTTTTACCGTCTTTGTGAATTTGATAACCGAACTCCGCTAAAAAAATTTATACAAAAGTTTTACCACACAAATTAGCATTTAGTTGTGGTTTAAAGGAGCCCCATAGGTCCATTAAATATCGCAGATTTTAAGCAAGCTTTATCAGAGCTTTATGCTCCATTAACTTTAATGGACGTTTGTGCAACATCATATTTTCTGGAAATGACGTCATCAAGTTAATGACAGTTTAATGAAGGTTTAATCCTCGATTAACTTTTAATAGACCTTTGAACAACTGGCCCCAGATAAATAAATACATGGAACGAACTGACCATTAGTATCTGTTATATGTAGAGCTATGACACGCATTAAGAAATAAAGTGGCAATAAAGTAAAATAATTACTGAAATAAAAGAAAATAGTACATATAAAATACAAAGTTAAAAACAAAAACAATAATGAGGTCACAAAAATCCAAACCACTCTTCGGAATAAGTATTAAATATTGAATCTTATCGGAAATATGTGTAAAATGGAAATTTTGATCAATATCGCGCTTAAAATACAAACAGGCTTCCATACTTTTTTCGTCAATGAAACATGGTTATCAAAACAAGCAAACTTTTAAAACTTAAATACATCGTAATGACAGAACTATTACGCATTAAAGATATATTAAAGCATACACTGACAAAATATCAAAATTCAGACATGTTTTATTTAACATAAATACAATTATGTCGTCGTTATTTTGTATTTCCGTCGGGTAAGTTACCGTCACCGATCGCTAACCATTTCAACACTTATAGACATCTGTGAAGCACATGGTATTATGTATAATATAACTTAAAATAATCATGAAGTTAGCTCACACTATCATAAAACCTGCCAATGATGCACAATTTTCAATAATGAACGCTTTTGTTTATGTGAATTGTATTCGTGTGTCCACTCATGCCAACATTGTAGCTCTTTTCCGCCTCCTTTGTGGAGCTCTTCCGATCTACGGCGGCCCATACGGGACACATTTACCGGCGGTGTAGAAGGCTTTACAAATAGGTAAAATTAACCACTTTCCCCTTATGGGATTTTTTGGGAATTTTTACCAGTTACTTATAGTCGAAATCTAAAAACATTTCAACAAAAATAATTTCTGTTGCAATTAGTTTGACGTTGAAACCTAGTTTGACTGGACTAATATAAAAGTTACTGCACCATATAAATTATATACATGCATATATAAGTGGATCTGTAAGGAATTGGATATGTAGATGATGGATACATTTTACATGTACATGTAATAACATTCTGACCAAGACCACTAAAGCAATGCATGTAAAAAAAATTTATTAGAGTTTGTTTGTAGGAATTGGAATACATGTATGTTACCTAGTTAGGTCTGTTTAATTCCATATTCTTCTGAATACTTCATGGCTTCATAAAGACATGTACACATATTTTCACATTTGGGATTGATTACAGCTACCAAATAATTCATTTAGTTGTTATGAAGTTTCTGATAGAAAAAAGTGTTCTATATTAGGGGCCAAGATCGCTCTGTGATCTGTGTTTGTATTTTGAGACATCATAACACTTACATATGTAGAAAATGTATTTACAGGTACATGTTTTGGTTATATATATGTTATTGTTTATCTCATTCCAGGAAATGATTATCCAGATATTATTCACTCGTATGATGTTTGGCATGGGGCTAAAAACTTTGGAAAAAAGCTTGGGAGTGTAAGTAAGAAAGGAAATACATGTACTATACCAATATACGGATATTTCTCTCAATGATTCCCTCGCTCCTGTTATCACAATGTTGCATTTAGTGCTATATTTAGCTTTAAAAACCCCTGGCTTCAATACGTAATCGAGAAACATTTAATCAGTTAATTATGCCGAAATTAAATCTCAACAGGTACATTTGTATATCGGCATATATATACCAGAAAATGTTTACAGGTATAATTGATATAAAAAAGTAGGTAATAGCACCGTACGGTATATATGTCAATTAAGTACTGGATCCTAACAAACACATATCTGTTGGGTACATTAATACTGAGAATAGATATATATATAGATGTAATATACGATATATATACATATATTTACAAATAACGTATACATGCTGTAAACCGTGTTGATCAAGAGCACAGTAATATAATACAGACATGTCTAAACATACAGATCGATGTATCTCGACTAGCGCCGATTCCAGTGATCTTTCGTCTACATGTACGTACTATCTTATATAGATATAAGAATATCGTTATAAAATATCCAAAGACGAAATAGAAAGCAGTTATAATTGTATAGTAAGCTATTAGTATTTAGGTATATATTGTGGTCTCTTATTAACTGTCGAATTAGGAATAGATTAGTGATATCATGATTTTTGTTTAGATATATAATTTGGGATAAATACTGTATTTATCTCAAATTATTACACGAGAGAATAGAAAATAAACCGATCATTACCAAAATTGACACGGCCACGTGTTTATATTTGTACGATAAATACCCCATATGGTGCCCCGTGTGTGCATTTCACTATTTACACCCACTATTTCTCGATTATACGTATTTTGTATTAAAGCTTTATATAAACTATATGTAACCTCTGACAGGACACATTTATGATATGTGCAATCTTATATGTATCGTATACTAAAACAATTATAACATTGTATTACTCACCGTTTGCTCGAAACTGCCCATTCTCTCGGCCATGCTTGTTTTGTTTACTATATCCGGGTATCGAACATATACGTATGCACGAGGTATTTTTAACTATGCAAATCAACTCGTTCTATTTTAAGAATTCTTTACTAATTGATTATTACGTAATTATCTTCATTGGAAAGAAACCAAATGAAGAACCTTTCATAAGGGATGTCAATGTATATTTAGCAAAGTTTGGTGAAAGCATAATGGGACTTTAAGAAAGATTATTGAAATTCTGAAAGGTTCTCTCCCTTGTGCAATAACAGACTAAATGTGTTTAATCTTAATTTGGGTTTATTATAAAATCTGGCTGAAGATTAATTAATAATATGTGAATGTAAATACTACTGTTTCCATAGAGAAATACAAATACATTGTAGATACACTACAAATGTAATCCAGTATTTCTATTACAAAAATATAATATTAAAAAAAAATTCTTAAAATGTCTACTGGTGACTGGTGACATTCAAAATACACTAAATACTATAAGTGAGAAAGTGATAGTGAAAGAGATGTTTCATTAGTATTTGTCTTTGTATACTGTGAAAAATAAGATAAAATATGTGTTCAAGTGAAAAAAGGCATTTAAGGTTGGAATCATTACCAATTGTTTTTTTGGGTTTTTTTTTGACATTTTAATGAAAATAAAGTTATTTGAAATTTGACTAAAAAATGCTGAAAAATAAATTTTGCATCGGGACAAAACATCAAGAACACTGATCCCCTCTTTTTATGATAATTTTAGAGACAGCAAAATGTTTTCTTTTGAACTGCGAAATTTTAGAAAAAGTAAGTCATCAGAACTTTTCCTGTGAAGCGTTGAATCTGCCGAAAATTGTAAAAAAAAATCAGGTACAATGTAGGTGATAGGTTAGCATATATAGCTGTTATGAGCTAAAATAATGGGTTGACTGTGTGATATTATTATTTTCTTAAAGAAAATATTTTGGTTTTGGCTGAACATTTTGTGAACATTCATACTAATCAGACAACTAATTTGCAAAATATTGCTTTAGTTTGTCGTATGTATGCTCAAAACAGTAAAATTCTGGAAAAAAAATCTCAATTTACGTCAAGTAACCATCTTTGATTCTCAAAATCAAGCACACCACCAGATTATTTGCAATTACATTTTAAACTTTGGTATGAATTCCTATTTCCGAAAATCTATATTAGATTAAAAGTTAGTCATCAGATTTTTTTTGAACTTTTCACCAAAGCAGATTCTTAAGTCTACACTTTTGTTTCGAGAAACTCGGGTCTTAACAAAATAACAAAAGGAATTGTAAATCATATACGCATTACAATCACAAATATATCTTCCCTAACACAATTTGAAAAATGAAAAATGTAACTTACCAAGTACGGAAACTAAAATAGCTGTCATAACAAACAGTAGATGGACAGAAGTAGTTCCTCTTCTATTTCTATCCATATCTTACAGTAATTAAGGATCAACTGTTGCCAATACGATGCCGACAATGTACAAAAAGTTGGTCGTCTGCTCAAGACGTTAGTCATTGAAATTTCCCGTAATTACTATAAGAAGTAGTGTCGTAATAGGATCATTATTATCAGTTTACTGCATGCAGTTCCTTTTACACTCACCAACTACCGGTATGTATAATGCAATAAGTATGGGTTTTTTTACGCATAAATCTTTCTCGAGTAGGTGACGTCACCGGGACCTGGCACGAACTTCTAACCAATAATATTTATAAATTGCCATCCTTTGTTAAATTGTGTTTCTTTGATATGTCATAATTACTAAACACAATGCATCATATGCACTATGTGTTGTTGATCCAAAGATTTAATTTGAATTTCCTTCTGAAATTGTTTTTCAGTTTGTGACAACAGTATTTATAAATGTATGTATACCATAGTATCAAGAGTATGAACTGTGCTGTAGAGAAAACCGACAAATTTTTTAATCCATGTTTTTTTTAATAAACGGACTCTTTATATTAATGGCGCATATCTGTCAACTACGTGTGAAACATAAGGCGACCCGCGTTATGAAAATTAAAAAATATATATTTTAATGGTTTATGAAAGATATGATAAATGTAGTATAAAAGGTAAACTATTAACTTTTACGACACGTTTTCCAACTCGTTTTACATTCAAAATAAAAAAGCCATTTGTACCTTTCAAACGATATGATAATTGCTATCTTAGTATATGTCTGTATTATTCCACTAAACTACTTGACCTATATATGTCACCCACAGGGACATGCATTTAAAACTTGTAGTATAAATCAAAATTAGAAGTCTCCCAGGATCTTTGACATCTGCTGCTGATCAGGGGAATCAGACTTATTTCATTCCTTGTTTATTAGATCATCTTAAAACGTCTAACCGAGTAGACGAGTTTGATAAATCTGATATAAAAGTTAAATATTTGGTTTGGATTTACAAATACAACATGCGCTGTATTAAACTTTCTCAACTAAGCGTGTGTCAGTTGTACTAGCAAATATATTGCAGAATCATGTTCTTTAAAGTTATATGTGCCGTAACTGGGCGAAAATTTTTACATGTTATTTTTTCTTTAAAAGCACAGTAATTTAAAAATGTGAAATGAAAATGTAGACTACAACTTGCCTTCATGTTCTGACCGTATGTATTCATCTTACTTCACATTCGATTTAGATATAATGATTATTGACAGTACTGCCAAAAATCATTTTCAGTTCGTATGTGTACTTGTAAAATCAAAACCAATATATTGAAAGTACATCTACTACAATTCTCAAAATGATGGTAACTTTAAGTGATAAATAACTTATTCCGTCTTTGCATATTACAAATTTAGCTTCATTGCAGGTAGTTATCTATCGTGACGTCATTATTATTTTGTGAGCGCAATTCACGTCGTTTTCTCCAAAAAATGACGTTACTCTCGCAAACACATGACGTCACAATCAATACCAAACCACAAGGGCAGATAACTTTACAAAATGCAATTACAGAATTAAAAGCTCGTTTTGATGCGTAAGTATGAAAATTATAGTACATATTACTTAGATTCTGTCGAAGTTGTTGATTTTTTAATAAATTTTCGATAATATAATACTGTAATCAGCTGAAACACGCGTAAATATTTTCCCTATTAATAGGATTTCTAATAAATAAATACAAGTGTTTACACAATGATAATATCTTATCCTAAGAATACTTATTGATAATTTAACAATTTAGTATTTGATATTTTAAGTCAGTAGAAGATATATCATTTATAGATATAATGATGTTGACCTTTTCTTTGGCTATACATTTCTATTAAATCGTTCTATTTAATTAATATATGTTCTCTTTACAAAGGAATTCGAGGTTTTGGGTGGACTGGTTTTTTAATCTCTTTTTTTTTATTGTTGTATCTATTTTTATTTTATTTTTGTGTGTATCTATTTCTATTTTTTTATTCTATTTTTTATTTTTGTATCTATTTTTTATTTGAATAGTATATTTTAGTTTATTCATCCATTTTTATTTTCACTATTTGAAAAAAAGCAAAGGACAAAACGGAAATACCGTTACTTGGCATTTTAATGTTCATTTATGAGAGAAAAGTCTTCTGTCACCTGTATAAATATAAGATAGCTTTGAAAACAAAAACATACACAGTCAAACCTGTCTGTGACGACAATCCAATGGACAAAGACAAAATAGTACACATGTCGAATTGTGTATTAAAACTATCCTTTTGGACCCTCAGAAAGTTGCCTTATTATGTAGGTAGTCTTTATACAGAGGTGTTGCTTAATGCAGGTTCGACTGTAACCGCAAAAAAAAGGTGGTCTTGCATTCATCCCAGTATAGATCCTTCAAAGACGGTACAAAGACGTCTTATTTCTTAATTATCTTAAGTACGTACTTAGTGAGTATTAGGAATTAAGACGTTTTGTGATTTCGGGGACGGATCAGATATTTAAGAAGTTTAAAAGATAAACTTAACAAATAACAAGGAAAATCACACAAAAAAAAAAAAATCCCGAGAAAACTGTATATTTTAATACATTATATATATTTACTCATATTTTTATGTCAGACATGTATGTACAATTGGAGTTTAGTAAAAAAAGCATTTTTTTTCGGTTTTTTTCTTTAAGTTTTAAGTTTAATGAATAAAATGTTTCGCGATAGATACAGTTTAAGTACAAATCAACCGATTCATGGATCAAAATTTCGCGACCAAAGCGACTGTTGGGATTATGTTGCAAAATCTTAGCCCTCTACTGAAATAACCCGATCTCGATCTCTTACAGGAAACCAATTTTATTAACTTCATATATGTTTATAAAATATATCATAAGCAATACACAAAATCATGGATATCGATATTGAAACAAAGCCGAACAACGAAGAATCGACAATAAAAAAAGGGCAGCAAAGATGTTATTAGAATCTTACAATGTGAAAAACGTTCTGACTGACGTGCTTTACTCTCTTGTTTTATTTCAGCAATGTATTCGATTACTCCTGTGAAAAATTGCTTGATAGACAAATAAGATAGATATGACATTAATAGAGGAACAACACCCTAAAAATTATGACCAAAATGACAGAAAATAGTTATCGAGTACCGTTCAGCCGGTTATTTTTTTATTTTGTTTGCGATTTTGCGGAACATTACAATGATCGCGAAATTTTGACCGATAAATTGTAGAAAAATTAGTGAATCATACATACTCTGAAAGCCTGGTCGCAAAAATTTTAATCGCGAATTTAGATAAATGGTTGAATTATATATCCTCTAAAAGCCTGGTTATCCAGTTGTTCAAAGGGTGATTAGGCTAATCACAGTGTAAAGGCAATTTCCAAATCAAGACAAATTACTTGCTGGTAATACAAATTTGACAAAATTTGACAAGATTCGTAAGAACTCCATTCTTTGCTTTCTTGTAAAGCCGCTAAAATTTTACGTTTTTAGTTTGAAACGCGAAAATCAAGCCTCGCATAAATGACCAATTTATACGGAATCTTATTGACTCAAACATTTTTGGCTGTAAACATTGTGTTGATAATGTCTTGATATTTAATAGTGTATTTTAGAACTTCTGTGTGATAGATTTATGCCTAACACTGGCCCCACACGAATCAGAAACAAAAACAACAAAGCATGATTTCACATTGAATACTCATGGAGGGTGACAGAGTTGTTTCTCTTCCTTCGCCTAGACGTTATTCATCTGACATTTATTTCATTTCTAGATTTCAATTTCCACAGCGCGCCAACAGTAGAAGATAAACGACTACAGGCGTTGATTGTGTGTACACGTTCGCTTGATTTTAAAGGATGTATAGATTGTGAACATTTCTCAAGTTTATTGGAGTGCAGATGTAGCCATTTTCTTCAACTGAAATGTTTAAGACGCAAATCACTTCTTAATGGCTTTGCCGGTAGTTAAGTCAAAATTGTATAAGGTTTTTATACTTCAGAAAATAACGTCCTTTAGTTATGCAGATAATAATCAGGAACTAAAAAATACTTTACAGCGTTTGTATTCAAGAATTAATTGTGTGCATAAATTCACAATCAAGGTTTCATCTTACTGACAATCGTTGATTCTAATAGTCTAGTGTTCAAGGTATCAATTAAAAGGTCTGATAAATCACATAATGTTATAGATACATGTACGATATCGTATCAAGGGGTAAAAAAGATATATTTCTATTAAGAACAAGACTCTCGCGAGACCGACAAGGACATCTATAAGGGCTCCGTTGTATGATCACTATTTCGTATACGTATGCGGGGTTCATTGAATATGAGGCAATAGAAATGTTGTTCAACCACAGAATTATATAAGCACTCACAATATAAACAATTTGAATTGATTCTATAAGGACGTAAACACAGAAATATATAATCACTCATATTTTAATCATGTGTCAACGGCTACACGTTAAAGATTTTATATGTTTTGTCCTGTTCCTGTTTTGTGTAAGATCAAAACTTTGCTTTTACACCAAACTTAATCACTCTAATCGAAGTATTAAGAAATCAAAAGATATGCCTTTTTCTAGGTATTATTTCAAGCCAATACATATACAAAATGATAAATCGATATTGTTATTAATAACTTCTACTCAACGTCGCTTTACAAAGGAATCAATACAAATTCATGACTTATACAATCCACGAAAAATACATATACAAAAAAGAGAGGAATTTGTTAGAGGATAACGAAAATTGAGGTACACAGGAAACTTATTTTGAGCAGGGTTTCAGATGATGAATTGATCAAAACTTAAGTTTATCTGACAATGGAAGTGGTTGTCATGTTTTAAACATGGTATGAATCTTTTTTGGTTTGTGTTAAAAACTGCCCGACAGTTTTCCTGTCCGACAGTTTTCCTGCCCGACAGTTTTCATAAATGTACTATAATAATGAAAGTACCACTAGGGCGCGTACAGTATTGGATTTACGTCGAGACACAAGTAAAGTAAATAACCCACTGGTGAAAAGGAAAGTGATACAAAGCGTTTGTGCATCCGATACTATATCGATTCTTCCTGTATAAATCACTTTAGTTATGCATTACAAACCTTGTAACTGAACACGCTATCTTCATTGTGTGTCCGCCCTCAACAACAAACGGTTGGTTCCTATCACTGTAAGATCAGAAAGATCACGAGTTGATGTAGTGATGCCCAGATCAGTCCTGTCTGTAAGTCATTGTAACCTTCTGCAATTTTCATCAACCGCTTTCCTCATTTTGCTCTTGAAGCTATGCGCTATTGTTAATCTCGACAAGGATTTCACCTCCACGTTCAGACTGTTTAAACCCTAGCATCGTTCCCGACTTCATTTATCACATTTTTGTTTTAGTTTCTAATGGGTTCTACACAAAACCAACTCAATGATACCGATAGTTTATAAGATACCTTATCACAGACCTTTAGTAGATGATGGCCATTAATTGATGAATTTACATCTCGTACTCCGGCTTTCCTGCATCCCTTAAGCACACCTAGTCTCAACAAAGCTGTAGGCGAAAACTATACATATATTCTACCATTGTATCTAATGTTCAGAGATATTAAGGTAGTTATAATTATCCCCTTGGGATACACTGTGGTAATATACTTTACGAACAACATTGCAATTGGATTTTTTTACTTGGATGAATTCCAAAACCTATGTAGGCCTTTGAAACCTTAATGACGAAAAAAATGAAATTTACACAAATATAATATTCTTTTGATCATATAACTACAGAAACCTACATTTCGAAGCATTTCAACGTCAAAATTAAATACAAACTTTATTTAAATATTTAATGGCCCGTATGAAAGCGCGCGAGGGGTCTTAGAGTGGGAGGAAATCAGAGTGCCCGAAGAAAACCCACGTTATTGGGTAGGTGACCCCTGACCTTTTCACGTCCGTGCCGGAAATCGAATCCCGGCCGGCTTGGTTAAATTCGAGTGGCTTAACCACAACACCATCCGACCACCCAGCGTCAAAATGTGTCAAAAATCCCGTGCAGGCCCGCCGAACTCAAACCATGACGTCACGTCATTGTTTAATGACGGGGAGTTATGTCGTAACAATGATTTTCTAACCAAGAAAAATTATCCCAGATTATATTACACTAGTAACATACATGTATTTAAAACATATTACATATATGTGACGTCACCGGAGACCAGGCGGATTACGTGATACATGTCACTATCACCTTCCTCAATTGTCTTCTTTTTATGATCTTCGATACCAGATGTGAATCTGGTCTTCAAGGCATTTCGTTAAAATCACAATGCATGATCATATAAATACGCTTAAAACGATATTATGAGGATGATTGCAAACATAATCAATAATCAAGTTCTTTGTTTTGACCAAACTCCAGTATCACTCTTTTTATTTGTCAAACCAAGCAAATTAAATATAACCAGAATAACCAGGGTAATCGAGCTCTTGTATAGGTCTTAAATTTCCTCTTGAAAAATGCAAATAACATCTTTCAAAGCCGTTCAATTTAATACTAAACAACATGAAGACCAAATATTAATTTGAATTGGAAATTAATTCAATATGAAAATGTTCTTTATAAGCCACCTACTGATCACAGGCGTACGCATTTTTTTTTATAAAGAGTTCATTTTATATATCTTGGTAGTATTCTATAAAGTCATATATAATTACGAAGACAATGACATGCTGTCAGATTATCTTTTTAGTCTGCAAATGTCCGTGTTAATGCGCACACACCGAAGCCAACAGTTTCATCTTAAAGTCATTTTGTATAAAGATCGTAAGAATTTCAATGTTGATAAATTTCCATTTCTCAATGGTAACAAGGTGTAACGTTCTTGCGCCCTTTGCTTTATTCAGGAGAAGTATCCCACTTCTGACACCAGTTGTAACGTTCTTCACAACTGTTGTTTTCTCTTGACTAATCCCACTTCTGACACCAGTTGTAACGTTCCTTAACTTCTGTTGTTTTCTCTTGACTAATTTCACTTCTGACACCATTTGTCGCGTTTCCAATAACCACAAATTCACTTAAAGTAATATTTACAATTTATTTGCAACACTCAAAATATGTACAGGATGACGAAACACAGTTGATACGAAATAAAACCTAAAATCCTAACGTAACTACGTTGACAATTCCAACTATCCAATTAAGAAACTAATCTAAGCGGAATATCTCTAATTTCCAGCGAAATGAAGAAAAAGCCCAAGTCCCGCTCCCAGCGAAACACTACTATCAAAAAGCGCACTCAATTAGTCCCAATCCCAGGGTAAGCACTCTTGTAAAATCCTGTCGAAAAAGCCCAAGTCCCGCTCCGTGCGAAACACTCTTATCCAAAAGCGCACTCAATTAGTCCCAATCCCAGGGTAAGCACTCTTGTAAAATTCTGTCGAAAAGCCCCCGTCCCAGGGCCGCAGCCCTTTTTATACCCCTTCACTAATAATCTCATGCATAAACATAACCTATATCTACAAAATACAAATATAGAATCTATCAGCTTCTAAATTAAGGAATCTAAGTAAAGATTTAAGGAAATACCCTTAGACTAAATATAAGCTCAGTCGAGCATCTAAATTAGGGAATCTAAGTAAAGACTTCAGGAATTTCCTCTATACTAAATATACACCCGATACATCCAAAATGAAGCTGAATATACTTTCCAAGCAAAGCTAAATAAAGACTCCAAGTGACCCCTAAAACAATTCCCCTAAACTAAATATATACAATGCCATCTCTCTGAGAAGTAGGTCAACTGGACCCTAAATGTTCAGGCTCCTGTACACAGCCTCCCTCTACACTAGTACCATTCCTAATTAGTTACGGCTACTTGACCAAGTGTCTAGGTTTCCCCCAAACCCAAACTGGACAGAACCGACCAATTTAACACCCTTTAATGAACATTTGACTCGAATAATAAAATAATAATCTAGACACTATGGAACTAATTTCTTACTCTTACCACCAAATGAATGAACGTAACAAAGGCAACGCCAATGTATAGTCATCTTATTTTGATTTGAAGGCTGTGGATGAAAAAATTATACCCAAAATCTTTAAACATTCACTTATCAATTTGACCTGATTTGACTTGACCCGGAATTGATTTCTTAACTGGGCGCGTTCGATGAAGCGTAAGGATTTTAACTCAAGTATGATATTAAACATACTAGTATGCATTCATTTATTGATTTCGAATCAGGCTTATGGATTATTTTTTATATTGCTGATGCCAAAATACATAATATATTCAAAAAGGATATTGTTGTCTGTATAGTTTCATTTTATGGTTTTGTGCTCGGTCAAATAAATTATTAATTTTGTCTCTCTCTGCCTAGACACACAAAACGATGAATTATATTAACTGAAAAATCCTCCGCGGGAAAATAAACACTATCCATTCGGTTTAGTTCGATCATAGTTATTTTAAAGTTTCCACTGATGCATGATATAGATTAGTTTTGTATTTTTTAGGAAATATTTCTCTGTTGTTTTAATATCGGCTACTTGAACTGTCTTGGTCAACTGGTAAACAGGCATGAAATGGTTAGTAATGCATTACTATTGGCATGTAAGAATAGAATCAATTGATATAACTTCTTCTTCTTCTTTCTATATCCCCAGACCTTCTTGACAAAGAAGATTCCCTGGTGTTGTCTGAAGAAGAATCCTACCTATTTTTTATCACGTTTTATTGCTAGCCATCGGACACGCTGAATAAGATTTCTTAAACTTGGTGACAATGTAATTGAAATCTCACGCGTTTAGACAAATTCATTCCTAAATGTTGTACTTGTAACGTGAAGAAAGCGAGAAAACACTACAAGTGCACATGTACGTACATTGTATTGACGCATCTAAATGATTTACAGTCGCGGTTTACACCCAAATATAGCCGATATATAGCTGTTTAAATCCGAATAAAGTAAATTTTACTGTTGAAGTTAAATTCTTAATACATGCAAATGAGTCGTATTTATAGTTACTCCCAAATACAACCATATGGTATCGCTGTTGTTTGTTTACATGTATATATAGAAGATTCCAGAACATATTATAATGACACGAACCTTATCTTTCTGTTCTCACTTCTCTGCCGTCTTCATCTTTGCTCTGTCGTCAGCCTCGATACTGCAGGGGTTACTATCACTGACGTTATATCCACCCTTGCACTATCTCGTAGTAAAACTAGTACCAAGAGAATAGAACATTTAAACTAGTCATTTGACGTGCATCAAAGCAATTGTATAAAGCGCGTACGGTACACTGTGATTGACTGCGTCGTTTTCTCTGTTATCTTCAAAGGATGTATCCACAGGCCTGTAGTTGGTCAGTCTTTTGCCTCAAAAACAGCAGATGAATTAGAATTTTTCTTTAGTTATAACTTACTTTATATTATACTTAAAATATTTTTTAAAAAATCAATAGCGTCCCGAAACAATTCCATGGCACTATGTCCAATATTGAATGAAGTACTGATTGATAAAATATTTTATATGCATTTTTGTCTTAATAAGACACATATAAACACGATCATATATCAGTTATTGTTTAAATTATAGGTATCATTTATTCTTTGTCGGCAGTTGAGCATTTTTAAATAAATCAGAGATCATAATTAGCACAATTATAGTTTAACAGTACAGTGGAACATAAAGCACTAAATTTGATAACTGCTAAAATATGCAAAAACATGTTTGATTGCCACGTGATAAATTGGAGCATAAATACAGTCTATCTTCATGTTTAATGCAACACAAACACCACCAAGACAAATTGCACTCGGTTTATTTCCTGTTAACTATTAACATAAATACCACTTCTTTTCTTAGTTTATAAAAACCGCTTTCGATACTGACTTCAACCGCTGACATAGCTATTAAGAAGTGATTTGTGTCTAAAAACCATTAACCAAAGAAATTCGCTACAGCTGCGTTCTTCGAGGCATGGTTACAAAACATCGGCGGATAATGTATTTGTCCTTTAATATATAGCTTATATATGTTTACAAACCACCAACGCCGAATGTCGTTGTCTTAAATTGTTGAAATTGAAGCTCTCTCGAAATCCGGAAACGAAATAAATGTCAGATGAATAACGTCTAGGCGAAGGAAGAGAAACAATCCTGGCATCATTTATGAGTATTTAAGCTCAAATGGCCCTTCGGATTTTTGTTTTTGATTCCTGTGGGGCTAATATCATGTATAAAGCTATCACCAAGGATTTATGGAAAACAGGGCTAGCTGGCAAGTCACCAACGTACATCATGTTTATCGTAGAAGATGTTTCAGAAGACTGGGTACTTTTTATTGCCATTGTGTCCTTGTTAACATGACTTATTTCATTTCAACAAATTCTATTGACAAGATGTTATTGTCAAAAGGAATGAATATCAGACAAAGCATATATAAAGTATTTTCTTAATGATTCATTCGTGATTTATAAAGGCTTTGTTCCAATATCGACATTCAAGACAATTTTATCTCGTAAAACTCAGCGCCGAATCTTTATATAGAATATTAATCCGCGCACGTGTTGTGGATTTGTCAGACATATCTGTGACACGTTTGACCTCTATGTCCCTGGAAAAGCTTTCTATATTTTGTTTATAAACATAAATGACTGCTTCGCTATTAATCTCTTACGTATTATGTTTAATATTTACTACATAACTATATTATAGCTCTGTATAACGTGATAACAGATATGCGTAGGAGGATTGACTACTAGAATTCTCAAGAAATTCACATTTGTCTGTGACCGATTTTTTAATTGAAAATCGTGCGAGAAAAGATCTGTTAACTCAATGCGTTTAGATTTTGCGTATTTTGTGAGCTATTAGAATTTGCGAACATCAATCGTCGCAAAATGTTTCAATTATGAATAATGAAATACATGTAAATAAATAAAATAAAATAAATTTTAACCACGAGATTAAATCGTCGGGGGATGGGGGAAGAGGTGGGGAGTCGCTTGGTATGAACACGCGATATTAAGATGGTGCAAAAACAGGTTGGTTAGGTGATTCAGGACATGAAGTAAAACTAAACGAAACCAATTACAACAAACATATTCTTGAATTTTTTTTTCTGAAATCGCGGGTTACGTGTACCAGAACGGTGCCGCATTATACGTAAGTCTATTTGTGAAAAAAGCACTAAAAATATCAATACGTCTAAATCCAAGAAATGATGAGATATACACATGGTATTTACAATATCCCCACTCTTGTGAAGTTAAGAATGCCCATTAAGATTCTAACTTTATCCAATTGTGATAGTTTTTACCTTCGAACAACACATCACTGTAGAAAAACACGTGTGTCTGTCAACGACAGATGCCAATTCCTTGTTTACGAAGAACGCTTGGTATTGAGGTGTATTTGTTTGCGTTTTATAGCCCATCGACAACTTAGGTCATTTAGGGCCTCGGTATTGAGGTAGAGATGTATTCCATGGTCTCATATGTTTTTTTATAAGCCTCGTGTTTGCTATGATTGTTTAGTAATGAGAATTTCTATAGGCTATTATGTTTCCTCAGTCATATTACATTTTATATCTACCGTGGATGTTTTGTACCGAAACATTTAATTGGCTACCTGGTTTGATCTGTAATAAGAGACTCTATTGGCTAATGCATACGTTTTGTTATGAGAAATTTCATTTCCTCCCATTTTTTTTTTTTTTTTATGAAACATTTTACTTTCTACCATTTGTATTCATGTTTTTTTCAGGATCATATCCGTTTTAAGGGGGAAATTCTACCGTGATTACACAAGTGTTCGCTCATTTGGTGAACTAAAAGTAGAAATTTGAGAGTAAAACAATGCTTACATCTGCTTTTTAGATAGAGTTAACAGTTAAGCCGGTTTTTTATTTAGTTTGTTTGCCCCTGTAGATTAAATATTACAACAACCTATAATCTTGAGAAATTCAAATTGATGAATTCTCAATTTTTTTCTATTGACACTATAAAATGGCATATTTCCCTATATATTACGATTAAAGGTCAGATTTGCATACTGTTTAATGAACAGTATGATTTTGTCGTCATCAATAGATTTTGATGTCATCTTGTGACTTGACCAAGATGTGACCCACATTTGACCTTGATTTGTATGGCGAAATCGTCAATCAAGCAACGAATGCTTGTACTCAGATTTGACACAATTTTGACCTGGATTCACAAGGCAGCTGTACTTGATGAGTCAGAGAACGCTTACTGTTCCAGAACACCTAGGTCTACTTAGTTTGTGTTATTTAAGGAGTTTTTTTTTGTGTCTGTATTTTGCCCTTCTTTTTATCTTGTGTATGGATTTACGTTGACATTCGGTATTTGTTTAAGAAAAGACAAATAAACACGAGAAATGTCTGCCAAGACAAATTCATGATATACAAATGTATGTCTTCATCCTTAGATTTAATAGAAAATCTATGTGTTGTCAAGGTCACATAAAACATAAAAACGTTTTGAAATACCCGATAATCTTTTCGTATCCAATAATTTATCGGAAACAACTGTTCATAAAACCATATAAATGTGTTATTTAATGCTGTATGATAAAATCTTAGGTGAACTATTAGTTTTGTCGTTGTGAAGTCAAGCAACATACGCTTGACATGTTTCCTTTCAAGTTCTGATGTAGTGCACCTTCACCATATAAAGATACAATGTAGCTGTTACCATGGTTACAAAATTTATGTCTAAGCTTCTTGTAAAGCAACTAGATTAGTTCTTATAACGGGATTAACTCCGGGGAAATCCATTTATTAGATTTAGTATGTTCGAAATGTGTGCTCTCGTCAACCAACGTTTAAGATACAATAACGAATATAAATCGATGTCAGCAAACAAGCTTGTATGACAAAGAAGTTCAGATTATTCCTCGCCATGACAATCATCATTTTATTCAATTTTTGAAGAATTGCATCACAATATATACCACCGGTCTTTGTGCTTTTATTTTAGACGACGATATCTCTATAAGGTCATCTAGTGTCTTATGGTACATGCAAGTCAACTTGTTATTTATTCACAAAGCAATATTGATTCAAAATACAACCAATTCACTTCGACATCTTTTCAGTTATAGAAAACTTATCATAAAAAAATATCTTGCAAGATATCGGACATTTTTATAAAACATCTAATACTTTTTGTAATATATTTAAAATACGTTATCATATATATATGATAAAAGTTATAAGATATCTCATTAACGTGATCTAATATACCATAAACTACTTTAAGTACGAGTCCACATAAGAATAAGGCAGTAAGTATGTAAATGGTGATACAGACTGTACGACAAAATCCAATTTTATTGCTTATAAATATGAAAAATTATGAATGAAAAATTAAGGCAAATATTGTTTTTAACCCAAAGTATTTTTCCAAGATTGACAGTTGGATGTCCAATTGCATAAAATACTATTTGGCAGTGAAATTGAACGGATGGTTGATTTTCGTAATATTCGCGTATTCACTGAAATCGAAGCCGAAGTATCAGCGAATCATTAAAGTAGACGGGATTGCCTGTCGTAGTTTTGCTACTCTCCGCTAGGCTTCGCTCCGAAAATACAAATAGTATTTATGAGCGCAGCCTAGCGGAGAGAATTGGTACTAAGGCAGGTAATCCAGTCTAATCATTAAAGTCACATTAAAGTAAACACAACTATTGAACCAACGTTAAGTTAGATTCGACCCCGATATTGTTAGTAGTTGTAGTCGAAATTAAGTTATTTATAATGAAATTTGGTACAGCAGTTGTTGAAAGTCGATACTTGTAAACATGCCTTCATTTAATATAGCCGAACGGAAGTTGGAAAGGTCATGATCCGTTCTCGGAAGAGTTCGGACAGTCGTTACGTAGGTACGGGAGTCACATGACGTTCTCGGCAACGACATTACAATGTCGACTAACTTCGACTTAGTTTGGCTAAATGGGACCCACCTAGCGATGTTCAATATCCATTTGATTTTTTTGTCAAAAGTTTTCGAATCATTACCGCTCATCTTGACTTCGATTATGTTCTGAACGATAGGATTTTTTTTTTCTAAATCATGAAAAAATAAGACAGGTACGGATATATTACTTTCATAAATCCATTGACATATATATTAAGAACAATATTATCGTCTGCATTCACGAATTATAAAATCAGTGAACCGTGAAAATTAACCTCCATGAATATGTCCGGTAGATGAAACCGTGAAATATTAACCTCCACGAAATATGTCCGGTAGATGAGACCGTGATATGTTAACCCCGCGAATATGTCCTGTAAATGATATCGTGAAATATGGACCTCCACGAATATATCCGGTAGATGATATCGTGAAATATTGACCCCGCGAATATGTCCGGTAGAGGAAACAGTGAAATATTAACCTCTGCGAATATGTCCGGTAGATGAAACAGTAAAATATTTACCTCCACGAATATGTCCGGTAGATGGTATCGTGAAATATTGACACCACGAATATGTCTGGTAGATGAAACCGTGAAGTATTGACCCCGTGAAGATGTCCGGTAGATGAAACCGTGAAATATTGACCCCGCGAATATGTCCGGTAGATGAAACCGTGAAATATTGACACCGCTATACTACTATACATTATGGTTTGTAACCTGTTTATAAACAAGCTATTGTCGTAATTTGATTATTATTTTGGATTAACTTTGATCCATGAATGAATGATCACACAAAAAACAGTCAATGTTTGTCTATAGCAATTCATCCATGCTCATATGCAAAACAATATAATATAGTTTACGATGATTTATATCAAAAGGTATGCGGTAAGACGATTAATTATGTTCATAATGTTCATTATATACAAATGAAATGATATACATAGTACAGGTGTTAGCTATAGACCCGACGTACCAGAAGTCACGTGATTAGTCTGGTGGCCTGTACTGAAACACCACGACCTTTTTGTCCTCCAAGCCCACCCAGACTTTTCCTTTTGAATCACACGACAAGACAGCAGGCGTCACTCCTTCGAACTCCAGCACGCGACGCTTAATGACCCCAGTCATGTCTACCATCACGACGCTCCTCGAGCCCGAGTCACAAATTAAGATATTTTCATCAATGTCAAATGTGACGTCACAAGGGCTAAACCCGTTTTTGTCGTCAACGTACCGGAAACGAAAGGTCATATTTTTGTTTAAGACAACTGTACTTTGAGTGAAGTCAACTACGGCAACCTTTGATGATTTCTGACTTATAGCCATTCTCTGAGGTTTGGCGAACAACGGCTGACCAACATCGTCTTTCTCTGTTATATCCACCATTTTACCGTTTGTATGAAACCTCGCTAACTGACCAACATCGGAGTTCGTGACAGTACACATAGACATTGTAACGTATAAAATGTCTTCTTTGTTCATACAGACCGAGTATGGTGTCCATTCTGTGTGAAACACTGTTCGTACCGCCTCGCTACTGGGAACCACAACAGTACGGCCATTCACGGCTACAACGGGTACTTCCTTTGAACCGGAAGTGACGTCATCCCCAGCAATACATCGTACACTGTTGTCTTCGCACACCAGCCACAGGCTTTGGCTACGTCCAACACAAATGTCCATCACCGTGACACCGCACGTCACAGACCGCAAAACTTCTCCATTTTGGTTCGTCAGGTTGACAACATCGTCCCAACAGCCGATCCAAATCGTGTTCAGCTCTGCGCTTTGCAGTGACCGCAACTGGAACGGCGTTTTGTAAACAAACTCGAATACAATATGAAACTTTTCTCCGTACTTTGTTTTAGATGGCAGTTCGAGTTTCCCTATATTACTCCGCAGCTCCTTTGTGTTAACGTCCCCTTTGACAAATTTGGGCAAAAACAGCTTGGTTCTTTGACGTTTTGGGAGAGCATTGTCTATACAGTCATTGCATATCCGTACTGCTTCCGTTAGTTTAGACAGATGTCCTGAAGAGGTAGCGTCTAGAAAAACAGACATGTATCCATTAATGTCCTTTTCACTCTTTTCATAAGATTTTATAATTTCCGTTAAAATTTCATCGTTTCGTTTTCGCATAGCTTCACATTCATCGACATATCCGTTGACAATATCGTCTATTTCCAACCTCAGATCGTCACCGCGATCCAGAATCGTATTCACGAGATCTTTGAAATCTCTTTTATTTTTTCGCCTCCCTTCCCGGAGAGCGTCCACTTTTCTCTTCATATCCGGTGCCAATGACCCTTGGATACGTTGTATCATGCTATTGACGGTCGCCATCTTGTTTTCACGAGCCGTGTCTTTATCTGTTATTGAATGGGAGTGGTGCGTTTCGTCAAGACAAAGCAGACAGCATGTGACGTCACACGTCACACAAAACATAGTCATGTGACCTCCATGTAGTGGACAAGTTTCCGGAATCAAACTTTCCTTCCGCCTGTGCACGTGCAATTTCCGGAACATCGCCATATTGAAAAGAGTTCCGAAACAAGATAGTTTTACGAATGTTTGTTAAAATCAATCGCTATGCACGAAACTGCATACGTCCGACTCCCTATAACGGCTTAATAGGATCTTACAGCTACTTGTGTTCTTATCTCGGAATCCCACTTACAAGCAGGCCGAATGCGCACAAACAGAAATAGAACGAGCGTTCACACACCTGCCTGTAGGCCTCCTTTTGAGATAAAGGAGTGGATTTGACATTTAAACCTATCTGTGAATGTTGTGTATAATCCTGCTAATTACGATACCCTTGTAATGAGAATTCCAATTCCCCTCGAGAAGTAGCTGTTGCAGTCAGTATTAGATACGGACACCAGTGCCCTGAGATTTTTACCCTTTTCTGCTAGCTTCGCTCATTCACTGTAAGTTTTCAAGGACGATTTCAGCTGGAATTCACGTTAACGAGTGGTTTTGACTTAACTCCAGATTGTTTTAACATACGAAAAAAATATCTGTTTTACCTATCATCATCGGCATTTAGATATTTGGGTTTCACGCGCTGTCTCGGCAGTCTTGTTCGATGGTGTTTCATGACGTTGTCTATTGTACGCGTCTAACATGCTTAAAAACCGTACCTCGTCAATGAGGTGATGCGTGTCACATTTATATATATATATATATATATATATCACGCGCCTTTCACTCTTTGACTTGTTAAGTTGGAAAACCCAATGTGAGATCACAGAGCTTTCAAAATAACACATGCTTCATTACATTATCAATATTCATAAAAACCGTCACGTGAAAAACGTCCGGATTGATATTGTTTTGTCCCCTTTGATGTCACTGACTGTCCCACGATGACGTGCATTAGCGCGTAAGTTGGCGTAGATGTAACACACAGCTTAAATAGCCTGTAAATTCATCAGTCAAATAGTTATTTACTGTGTGGTGTGTTTGCTCTAAAAACATCGACTTCCAAATAAAACAAATAAAAACGCCTCCAAATTATTCTTTTTCGACAAAATTCTGATCGGTTTGCCATCATCAATAGTCACAGAGGAACCCAAATCAACACGCCATTGTTTCTTTCTTTGCAAAATGACGTAACATGTCTAATCGATTTTGTCCAGAATAAATCTCCAAATATCCATTTTAACATTGTTAATTTAAAGGCGGACATCTATTAAAATGTTTTGATCTTGATAATCAATTTCCGTCATCAAATAGGTAAAGTAATTGCTTGTATATTCCAAATAATTACTACATTTAAAAAAAATAACTTCCGTTTGACGAAAACTTAAAAAAAATATATATATATATATATATGCTTTTAAAAGCAATAGATTAACGATATTATGACAAAATCGAAATCCAAGTTCAAGGAGAACGGAACCATGCGTTTCCGAAGAGTAAGTATTCTCTACTACATTGTAGACCAATGTTAAATTGCAATCTTCTATTATAGTTCGGCGTTTGTCGTGTCGACGAAGCCACAAGTCATCCTATAATAAACACTATAAAAAGGTGAAGAACTGATGATTCCAAGAAAACTGTATCCATGTTACAGAAAAACATCGCCCAAAGAACACTCGGCGCGTGTCAAGTATGTCACATGTCACACTGTAGAATAGTAATAGTTTAGAATTTAAAGAAAATCAAGTCCATGTTACAATACAATATAGCCTTAAGTCTAATGAACACTTAACTTAAAGATGATGATCTGAGGAAGGAAGGCTCGACGTTTACTACAAGCCTAATATACAAAATAATTTTGATAACACGGAAAACGGGTTCAGAAGCAGTTATCGTGAATAGTTCGCTATCACGAGATACTGGCTGGTGTTAATACGCTTTCATCTTTAAAATGGTACAATATAGACAAACATTTGATGCAATCAACTTCAATATTTCCTCACTAAAATAATTTAATGGAGCCTTTTTCCCATTTCCATTCATCAAGCATGTACATTACGTGAAATCAGAGTCGTGTGCGTCGAGTCTAGACGCACATTCGTGTAATCAAGTCTTTCCGCTGGAAGCTAAGAGCCGATGGATTCCATTCAGATTTCATGATAATGTCGTACATTAGAGCTTATATCAGATTTTCCCAGCAGAAAGATTTAGGTGCAGTTTATAAATACCACCGCTGTATTAGATATTTCAATAAAATCAGGTTATGTGGGGAAAACGTTGCATCCGTTTCTAAGTTAACCTTGTACGAAACGGCCTATTAACGGTGTTTTTTTATATAAGCAAACCATCATTTAAAGACTGGTCTATATAACGTCACATAGAGAAATGCTATAAGCACTGAAGCTTCAGCAGAAGACATATATATTGATTCTCCTTTCGTAATTTCTTGAGAAGTTACACTAATAACATGCAGTGACACCTGCTGCGCGCATGCATCATTTTGTTAAATATGATGTATTCTTCACTGCATGGTTCATAATGCTAGATGTTCATCGGAAACATCATTAGTAGTTGTTTTTTTTTTGTTTTTTTTTTTTGCACTTGTCATGACCTTCACTGGAATATCCTATGAAGAAAAAATACGAGCATGGTGCGAAATCCGACGTTATCATGACGTCACAATATAGATTTAGAAAAAAAAATAATCCTTTGGAAAATCAATGGAATCGTATGTTTATACTATTTTGTGTTATCAAGGAATCTGAAAACTTAATTATAAGCATTGATGTAACTATTATTTAACTTCAACGGGTTATGAAATAAATTTTGTTTAGAAACTTTTGTGAGAATCCGCTACGCGCATTTACACAGTTTGCAAACACAATTTCTAAAAAATACTGACATCAATGCTTAGAAACATCTACCCAGAAACCTTTTATTTTGATATTGATTTTTTGATTTTGAAAACGGTAGCCTGTATGTTACAGTCATGGGACATAAGTATTCGTCACTGTTGTTTTTCCCTATATATTCTATGTATTTTAACCTTTTTTCTTTGAATTTTCCTGATTTTTCTTTATCAGAAAGCAAAATTTTTTCGTTGTAATTTCGGTAAGAACAAAGAAGGTTATGACGTCATGAAAATTAAACGGTGCACCAAAATAATGATATTTTGAAAATAAGCGTCGGAAATTTCTGAAAATATTATGAGCTGAAAGTGTAGACAATTCTCTATAAGTATGCCAAATTTGGTGAAATTTATATGAAGCGAAAAGTCAACAGTGCCGAATCGATCGGCCGATACAAGCCATACCTCTTTGGTATCAATGCAAAATGTAATAAGTTATACAAACCAGACAAATGCATAAATAAAAATGTTCTTGTAGAAGAAACTTCAGCGAAAATATAAAGGGGCCCAAAAAGTTCCACAATGCAGTATTTTATCGAGCCATTTTTATGATATGAATTTTCAACTGTAAGATGTAGGGGAAAACACTTCTTGGGTTTCGCTAGATTAACCAACTTCACACATCCTTCTTCCGACTTAACACTTTTCAAACAAATGACCAAGTGTCGTAATTGTGTATATACCATCTTTTAACTGACATCTACCTTGTAAAAATCATTTAACTTCTAATGTTTCTCATTAGTTGAACAGTTCAATGACAGCAAAACTATATAGAGCGCGCGCAATGACGTCACATCCTATCCCTTAAAGTACAGGATTACTATCATCCCATGTTGTCTTGCCTTCACGTGCAAATCATGGTACGTGTTTTGACGCATGGACACCCAGCTAGACTTGAAAAGGCCAAACCGGTACAAGGGCGCGACGCATCAAATATGCTGTATCTAGAATTTTTATGTATTGGAGTGACGAGAGAAGCTCTGGGAATATACGGCGATAAAATCCCCAACACAAAGTCTAGCATTCTGCCTTGTTAAATTACCACGGGATCGAACATATCACCGTAATTGCTGTTTACGTAACAGGAGCGATATTTAGACACGTTCTCTTTTTTTAACCCGAGGCGGAAGTTTCAGTAACACGGACTTATGGTATTCCTGCAAATTAGATTGAACTGAATTCTGCGAATTACAACATAAAGGAACAATGCATTCTGAAGTTTAGATGTCAATTGTTTTCTTGTGTGTTTCTATATTTATTAATAAAATATTAAAATGCCATACAACGAATTATGTTGGATGACGTAAGAAAACAATGTTTTCTTTAAATTAAATATATTTTTTGATAAAATATTAAATGGCATACAGCGATGTCTGATGGATGACCAAAGAATTGTTTTTTATGCGGCACATTACAACATGAAACTCCAAATACGGTAGGATCAGATAATATATTCATTACTATCGATTATTTTTGGGGTGATTTAAAGAAAGTGAGAAAGCAACATGTCGGTGGGCGTGAAGCCTGACAACATACAATGTACCTCATAAACCAAAATAGCAGAGGTCTTCATTTATCGCAATCTGGATCAATATTCACAAGACAAATGCAAGTGCACAAGATTCGTATTACACAGCATATTTCAACTTGCACAGGGGTTATATTAAATTACTTCATCCCCGTCTGCCTTCGAGAAACGAAAACCAAAAACAACTATTTGATTAGAAACATTCAAAATAAATTGGTTTCTTCATTTAAAGTTTTTATGTCTACATTTGAGTGGGGTTTTTTGTTAGTTTTTTTTTTTTTAGAGGGTGATTTTTTTTATTTGTTTATTTGTTTGTTTTAACATATATTTTATTCAATAAAGACAATACAAGAAAATATTAACATGAATGTAAAGATGAGAAAACAAGTTTTTGATCTTTTATGTGACGTAGTATCGAAACCTCGATAATCACACCTAACTCAAAGCTACATTTCGGGACATTTAGTCATCCTAATTATTATCAAAAGTTTTTTTTTCATTTTACGTCGAATGCGCAGCAAATTGTATAACTTATAAAAATCACTTTTTTTGGCGTCGCAAAGTGTCTTTTAGTGAGAAGAAAATGATTGGGCGGATGACTTTTCACACCCGTGCCTTGGATCGAACCCTGGCCGGATAAGTGAACAGCAATTGACTTATACTTGAGTGTCACTGGCTTTTGTCATTTGAATTGTTTATTAATATACCAAGAAGATCATTTCAAAGAAAAAAAAACATTTCTAGCCCTAGTTTCACAAACATTCCTTCAGTTAAGATTCTTCATATGAAAACATCACAGATGTTAAAGAACTTCAACTCCTTCAAAACGTTCCTATGAGGAATTTGAAGTTATAGGATTTCCATAACTTAAGGAATGCTCGTGAAATTGACCCTGGTAAATTTCCAAATGATCGATATTTGTTCTTTTTCTTTTAACGTCGTTTGCATTTTGAATGAATTCTCATTATCAGATTACAATCCCTGTTTCGTGAAAACATACGACGTCATTTCTCTTAAATGAAGTCTGGAAAATCGTGTAATTGTAAAGAATGCTTTAGGTGCTAGGCCCCAATCTCATTGGCTAGTTGGGATATTTAAGGATTAACTTGAATAGATTTTTTATGTTATGGAGATATAACACAAAAATCTGAGTGTACTCTAAATAAACCGCGAAGCGGTTTATGATGAGAGTACACTCAGATTTTTGTGTTATATCTCCATAACATAAAAAATCTATTCAAATTAATCCTTATAATTCAATTTACTAAAGATAATCTCTTCAACATTTAAAATTCATTTTGGGACTCTTTTGTCTATGAAATTATTACGCCGTCATCTCAGCCAATCAGAAGCGACGTTACAAACGGCGACGCCATTTTTTCCTTTATGGGCTGATAAAGTAAATTTTTAAGCCAATGGAAATGCTCGTAACAAGCAACATTGAATTATTTACAGTCATTGAAATCGAACATAGACTGTAAGAGTACCAACCCCGGTTAACCGGGGAATCCATAGAGTAGTTAGATAGGTGAATGATAATCGAAATATAGGTGTTCGATATTTGTTTGATAGGATCAAATAACAATGCTATATATGTTTCTACCCACAGTTGATTGAAATTGTATAAAATTATTAATCATAGAAGGAAGAATAATATTGAAAGTTTTTTGTTTAATATGTATCAATAGTTATTCCGTCTTTGAATATTACAGAGTTAGCTCCCTTGCCGGTAGGTATCGTTTGTTACGTCATTTTTTGTGAGCGCAAGTCATGCCGTTTCTCCGAAACGCATGACGTTACGCTCGCAAACACATGACGTCACAATCAATACCTACCCGCAAGTGCAGATAACACTATTTTTAAGTTTTATCGGTGTATGAAAAAAAAAATGTTTGCAAACTGTAAATTAATTATAGTGATATGATCTAACTATTGCCATAATTTGAAACTGAACTTATCTAACTATCATCATGATTTTTTTCCTCCCAAAATATTTTCAAAACCAATGGCTCCTGTGACCAAAACTGGTTCTTATTAAATACATAGCTGCTGTTTACACTAATCATAATGCAAACTTATTTCATTTAGTGGGTCGTCAAACTTATTTCATTTAAACGCTCGATAAATTTATTCCATTTAGACGCTTGACCAACTTCGCTAGCCAAGGGTATAAGCCGATACTCTACTCTTGGCTAGCGAAGTTGACGCTTGACAAACTTATTTCATTTAAACGTTCGCCAAACTTGTTTCATTTAGTCGTTCGTCAAACTTGTTTCATTCAGACAGTCGTCAAACTTATTTCATTTAGACATTCGTCAAACTTATTTCATTTAGACAGTCGTCAAACTTATTTCATTTAGTGGGTCGTCAAACTGATTTCATTTAGTGGGTCGTCAAACTTATTTCATTTGGTGGGTCGTCAAACTGATTTCGTTTAGTGGGTCGTCAAACTTATTTCATTTAGTTGGTCGTCAAACTTATTTCATTTAGTGGGTCGTCAAACTTATTTCATTTAGTGGGTCGTCAAACTTATTTCATTTAGTGGGTCGTCAAACTTATTTCATTTAGTGGGTCGTCAAACTTATTTCATTTAGTGGGTCGTCAAACTTATTTCATTTAAACGCTCGATACAATTATTCCATTTAGCCAATTGACAAACTCGTTTCATTTAAACGTTCGTCATCCTGGCTTCATTTAGTCGCTCGTCAAACTTATTTCATTTAGTAGCTCGTCAAAATTATTTCAATAAGACGCCCATCAAACTTATTTCATTTAGACATTCGTCAATATCATTTCAGTTAGACAGTCGTCAAACGTTTTTCATTTATCGAGAGCGATTCATCAACAATATCAAACTTCAACACGTAGAGTGATTTATTCCAATTTTATTACGTACTTCAAATAGCTTAATCATTTTGTAAATAAGAGGTTTAACTAATTACATGAATTTCATTACCATTAGATCACAAAGGAATAAGTGTGGTTTGGGCCCTTTTTGGCCCCCATATCCATCAAATTTTCAACACTGTTGTTTTATGATTAATTTGTTTTATTTTAAATACTTAGTACATCCCTGATTCACATATAATGACTGTTTTCTTATAGTAGTTACCATGGTAACCATCCAAAATACGCATAAATTCTGAAAATGTGGAAGCTTTTTGTTTTAGAAACAATAGAGCGCATCCTTGAACAAACATTTTTTTTTGTATTTTTTCTTATTTTTGAAGAGATTTTACATGGGTACAAAAAAGCATTTAAATATGATATTCAATATCCATTATTTAAATCGTAATATTTATTTATAAACTTTTAACTTCTCTAATACTGTAAACCAAGTTATTTACAGGGGCTGCTAGATATAATGCACTCTCAAGGTGTTCTTTGAAAAAAACAAAGTTTACTCTCTCTGTAGATATGTATATATTCATTATATATATAATTAGTGTTTTCACATATATAATCACTCGACTGAATTATATCAAATCTGAAAAGGAGAAAAAAAAATATAAAAAAAAATAGTTGCCGTGTAGACAAAGTTGTTTACAGTACCAGGTATTCCCTATACAATATGATAGTAATTTTCTTGAGTTTTAATTGAACGATTAATGACAGAAATTTGCAAGTTGCTCCTTGAACAAACTTTATATTTCTGCTAAAGATGTATTGGAAGTGCAAGCATATTCTCAGTAAATATTAAATTTGTTCAAGGATGCGCACTATAGTTTCATAAACAAAAACTTGGCAAAAAAAGGCCAAAATTGTCAAAATTTTCACATTAACTTTCTTCGCGGACTATAAAAGTTTACAACATTGTTGATAAGTCGTCGCGTAAACATTTCAACTACAGCGTACAATTCAAATAAAAAATGTTAACGTAAATTGCGAAAGTTAAACGTGTTAAGTTCTTATACAAGAAAATGCGAAATCAACTTTGTCGTAAAAAAGCTGGTTTGCAAAAGTAAAAGTCAATAATTTTTAATGCTTATTTGCATCATATTAATGCGCCATACGAGACTTCTCAATCAAAGTCTCCTTTGTGAGTTGTCTGTAGTATTTGGATTTGCGTTTATGTCATACAGGAGAGTACATTAATGCTATTGTTTAGGGACGACGACTCCACTGTCGGACATTTCCATCGCATTTCCGGTCACATTAAAGACAATACACTGGCCACTCATTGTCATCACTGGTAAAAGTCTGACTATTAAATGGAAACAATAAATACCAATCTGACCACGTTTGTTTGTATCTGTCTGGACACATGATGGGATATATTGTCGGTTTACTGACAGATCTGCTGACTTGTCTCGCTGTGCCCGATTTGCACTAAGGCAGTCTGAGTTCACTCTGATCCTAGCACCAGACATTTTGACACAAAGATAACAAGCAAAAATTTGCCAAATTGACTAAATTTGGTGAACTGGAGTCAACAGTAGTATGACTTCATCAAAAAGTGTTCCATCAATTTTCAATTACGGAGAAAAACAGGAATAGAAACAAAATAATAAAAACAACAATAACAACAACAAACAGAGATGACAGGCAAACACTCGTCAACATGTCTTAATCAAACTCAGTTAAAATAGTATGGCTTCATTCAGGAGTGTCCCATGAATTTTAAATGATGGAGGAAAACAGTAGAAGAAAATAACAACAAAATCAAAACAAACAAAATCAATCCCGTACAGTATATGGCAACTGTCCAACTGACAACGAACTTGCGACCTAGAAGAGGTATCAGATGACTAGTGTTAAAAAGCCAAACATTTAAATTATTCAGCTACTGCATTACCTATGGAGTGGATAATATTGGAAAACAAGACCACTGTAATGATCTCAACAAATATCGGAGATGTCGAAATTGCGGGGAATATCAATACAAAATTTAGCGCTTCACTGAAAGGGTTTTGCAATACAAATTGATTCGTATGTAACTAATAGCGCGTCCACAGGGATGTAAACAAAGCCATTGACGTTTCACAGTCGGAATGGATTGTCTGCCGTAGGTTTTCTACTCTCCGCTAAGCTTCGCTCCAAAAATACAAATATTTATGAGCGCAGTCTAGCGGCAGGGAATCCAGTCTACCCTAACTTCTCACACTCTCTGAAAGAAAGCTGATGTCACAGAGAGGCGATCATTGGTACAGGAGATAAGAAGTAGGGGAGAAGAAAGAAGACAGACCAAAGCAGTGGAACTAGGTGTTCAGGGGGCCTGGACAAGGTGGGACACAGAACCACGTGTTCTATACTGGACAGAAATCTGGAAGTACCCACAATTCTAACTGCATTTTCTCCTCCGATCTGTGTATGATGTGCTACCAACACCAGCAAATCTCCATAGATGGGACCTTATGGAAACACCAGACTGCCCTCTGTGTGGACAGAGAGGAACTCTCCAGCACATACTCACCTCCTGTCATGTGGCCTTATCACAGAGGACATACAGGTGGCGCCACAACCAAGCCCTTAGGGAGCTGGCTGATGTTTTGGAGAAAGAATGGAAGAGCGTCAGGTCCAGTCAACCAAGGTCCAAGCATACGCAGATTAGGTTTGTGAGGGAAGGTGAAACAAGGACATGCAGATCTGAGAAGTCAACCGGAATTATCAGCCTGGCAGCGGACTGGAGGCTGGAGGTAGATCTCAACCAGAGATTTACTTTCCCGGATATTGTTCCCACCAACCTCAGACCGTATATGGTTCTATGGGAGTCCCATGGGAGGAAAGGTGCAGTGAAGCACATGAAAGGAAGAGGGCAAAGTATGAGACACTGCTGACGGAATGCAGGGAGCAGGGCTGGCATACATGAAATTACCCTGTTGAGGTTGAATGCAGAGGCTTCCCCGCACAGTCTGTCTGGAGAATGTTATCTGCATTAGGATTGTCGGGCAGGACCAGAAGATCAGCAGTGCAGAGAATGGCTATGGCAGCAGAACGATCTTTATGCTGGGTGTGGATGAAGAAGAAGGACACCAGTAGCTGGACACCCACCCACCGACGCGCAATGACTGATCATCATTGTGGACCCCCCATCCTGAGAGTGTACCGAGTAAGGGGTCGAAACATGCAACGAGGGATGGCCTCGGCTGAGGACTTCGGCGGTGCTGCAGCATACCATCACAGATATATTTAGGTAACTCAGCGTATTATGGGTACTTTGGGAACAGATCATAAACATATACTGTAAATACACCTAGTTTCGCGGAGACTTAACTTCGCGTTTTATGTCACACAGAGTCAATGGAGTTTGCTGTGTATATGCTTAATACTTGCGGTGATTGATTTTCGCGAGTTTCTGATGGCTTGTGAAATCCTCAAAATTTAATAGCATCACTCGTATCCGATAATGAATTGGTAAGCGCGAGGAAGCCACTTGATCAAACAACAAAGTTCTGTACCACTTCAGGTGAAAAATGTCAAAAAAAATAAATAATGGGCTGCCATTACCGCGTTTATGCACGGATTGTTTGGCGGTTTGGTGACCATACCTGCAATAGCTTTCTTTATATTTCCAAAGTAACATTTTCTTTTAAAATATAGTAGTTTTTTAATTTATTTATTTGTTCGTTTGTTTTTGTTTTGTTTGTTTGTATGGTTATTTTTTTCATTTTTTCTATTTATTTATTTATTTTAATTCCTTTTTTTTTAATTTATTTTTTATTTTTTAATTAATTTATTTATTTATTGTTATTAACGTACACATCAAAACTGACAACCCACACTAAAATGTATTTATATGTCAAAGCCATTGATCTTTATTGAAGTTGACCAAAATTATATATTTTGAAAGAAATCGTTTTCCATGAATATATAGGGTGCTATTGTGGACACGGTTCACCAAACTGCAAAACGATCGGTTTAGTAATGCGTTCATAACAGCACTTTTTCTTACCTGAAGCGAAAATGAAACGCGCGGCTTCGCCGCAATATTACAGTAGTTTCTCATGTCCATGTACATACTTACTGAAATATTTTGTAGACATCCAGACGAAAACAATATGAAATCAATACACATGAATACAAAGAGCATGGATGCGTCTGACATTGCTAGCCAAATAGACGTATGCAAAGCTGCGGAATCTGCCTATACGGATTCCAAAGTAAACTATGTTCTCCGGAAACATTATCTACGTAATTATTTGGAACACCAATGTATTGATCCGACAAATTGGATTTTGACACACATAAAATAGAGCGCTTAAAACGAGAACAAAAACACGAATTTAATAGAAATATGAATAAGTATCGCTGTTGTTTAATCGACTACTTTATTCCGGAAGCCCTGGTCTGGTTAAACCCTTATTAGCTTCGGTTCGTAATTTTGTCCTAGCTTTATGACTTTTTAATCGTCATCTTGAACCTTTTATAGCTGGCACGTGAATGGCTAATGGGGTGATATTCTAAACTACAGAAAAGTACCGGTAATTGTCAACACAACAAAAGGACGAAGAGATGACGTTTAAGTGCTTGTGTACTTTACCCAAAACTGATCTGGATAGATCTTATTGTGACTTGAAGGGGATCAGCCGACATGCGCTGTGGGAGACTTTGTCAAACAAAGACATTAGCAGTTGTATATGATTCAGCAAAGCTGCAATTAGACTGTCTTGATAGTGATTTACGATTTTGTTTATTATTTTACCTTTTAACGTCCAGTTTCATCAGCTTTTTCTGTCTATTGGTCGTAAATCAGAATTACCGTCGCTTGTGAGAACCTGATGCTGGTTGCGTCATACCGTTGCTGGAAACGACTTATCATTTAAAACGTGACTATATTACAGTCACTCATAATTCTGTATAGAATGGCCTCTTCATTTTAAAGAAACTTTATTATGTAATGTTTTTAATTGAGAGTGAGACTTTAATAAAATGTTTGAACTTTGATTAAATCCGAGGTGGCACGGGTTTCTTATATGCTTAAGTATAATTGTGCCAAGTTTCGTTGTTTTATCAAAATGTGCACATTTTTTCACGAGTCCGCTAGAATATCAATAAACAAATACGATGTAATGTTAAAATCACTACTCACTTACAAGGGGGCATAACTCTTCATAATAAAAAAAAACTCTTTTAATGATGCTCAACCGCCGACAGAGCATAAATGATAGTAATCATTTGAACAATAATTGGTTTTTAATCGTGTATATATATGCCTAATTAACACAAAAAATAATATGAAATAATTTATTTCGCCTTTGGTGCATGCGCTATCAGTACTTCATTCCATATAGGATATAGTGTCATGGAATTTTTCGGGTCGAATTAATTATTTTTCATATTTTTAACTTGAAGTAAAATGAGAAGCTCAAAGTTTTCAATGGTGGTAATGGTGTAAAGTAAGTAACTTTTGAAACGAAGAAAAATACTTAATCGTTGCTCCTGTTTTTTTTATAGTGGAAAAAAATACAATTTGTCAGCGGTGGAGCCTCTTTAAGGGTTGTCTTTCTAAGTCCCTTTAACATGCTTGCCGACTGCTGATGTACCTACCGGATGTGGTTGCTGAAACGCGAGAACTTTAAGCGATTGGATTATTTCTGAAGTCTTTAGAACGAGGACATTGAAGATATCTTTACAGTTATGCTGCGACATATTTCCTCGACAGCCAGAATATGTCAAAAATCAAAATATTTTGGTGGTAACCGTGACCTCTATTATTCTTACGTATATACGCATCCCTTATCTCACCATCGCTGATTTCTAGCCTTGGCATAAATCAGTACCGATGTTTTCCTGTAGACCCAATGTTTAATACAGAATTATGTAAACACCATTAATTAAACATGACAACAGAAGGCAAAATATGTTTAATCAATAGGCTTTGTCGTCATCAATGGGGAGAATAAAGAAACATCTTCCCAAATGTAACGCGTTGCAGCAGGAGGTTTGGTGTATCTGCGCAGTTCGGTGAGACGTTTTATTCAGAATGGAAATATACCTTCTTTTGCACCATACAAATGTATAATTTGTTCGCTTTCTGCCAAAAAGTGTTAAAGAAACTACGTAATCGTTTGCCAGAGAGAAAAAAACTAGGACACATCCCCGGTCCGATAACCTGTGTATATATTTCATTAGCCGGCTTTCACATATCTTAAATCCTTGACGTCAAAGTAAATTATTTAAAGACGCTGCCAGTTGAGTTCATCCGCTTGAAATCAGTACCGTCAATTCCAAATTGTATTACATTTAAGAGTGCGTGTACCGTAGATAGTCTTTTTTAGATGTCTGAATGTACAACTATTGTAGATATCTTATATCGGTGTAGACATGAAGGGGAGATAACCCTTAGTGATGTTTACATTGTTGTCAGAATCTACGGTAGTCATCCTTCGATTATGTCGATCTGTACTATGTAATGGAGTCTACATCTACGGTAGATACTCTTTAACGATGTCCACGTGAACTGAGGTCTATATCTACGGTAGAAATCCTTCAACAATGTCCATGGAAACTGGGGTCTACATATACGGTATATAATCTTCAACAATGTCCACGGGAACTGGAGCCTACATATACGGTAAATATCATTCAATAATGTCCACGGAAACTGGAGTCTACATCTACGGTAAATATCATTCAACAATGTTCAAATGAACCGAGGTCTATATTTACGGTAAATATCATTCAGAAATGTCCACGTGAACTGGGTTCTACATTTACGGTAAATATCATTCAACAATGTCCACGGGAACTGGGGTCTACATCTATACGGTACATTCCTTTCAACAATGTCCACGGGGACTGGGGTCTATATTTACGGTAGTGTAAATGTGAACTTGGGTATACATTATGTATCTTAGATTTACAAATTTGAAGTATGCCAAGAGCTATGTTTTTTTTCCTTGAATGTTTACAACTACGGTAGATAACCTTAATTGGTCTTAAAAAATGCAGCGTACACACGTGCTTAGAACGGTGAGGATGTTTGCTCGACTTGTACTAAGCCTGTACTTTTAAGTATAAAGATGCTCCACCGCTGACAAATGGGATTTTTTCACTATAAAAAACAGGAGCAGACGATTTAGTATTTTTCTTCAATTACAAAAGTTACTTACTTTACACATTACCACCATTGAAAAGTTTGAGCTTCTAATTTTACTTCAAGTTTAAAATATGAAAAATAATTAATTGCATCCCGAAAAAATTCTGTGACACTATATCCTATATGGAATGAAGTACTTATTGCGCATGCACCAAAGACACAATGAAAATATATATATTATTTTTGTGTTAATTAGACATACATACACACGATTGGACACCAATTATTGTTCAAATAATGAATATCATTTATGCTCTGTCGGCGGTGGAGCATCTTAAAGGAATATTATAAATATTACTTTTTCATACGAATTTACTAAACATTAATGTTTCCAAAAGTCAAGTCAATGTGATATACAATTTTACTGTTTAAATACTTCAAAGAAACCGCTGCTGTGGATCAGATTATAATTATGTGAATCGAATCAATATCGAGCATGAAAGTATGATGAGGCTTCTTCTGCATTTAACCTATTCAACACGCATTCTAGAGTAGTACTACGTTAACCCGAGATACTCTGCCTTAGACTTTATGACAGATACGTGTCTAACATATGGTGGCCGGTTAGAGCCACCTCCTAATCTCGCAAACTCGCAACCTCGATCTGCAAGTCGAGGTTGCGAGGTTGACATCTATCTCTCATAATGTCTAAGCACAGGTTTACGACGCGCGCAAAAAAAAAAAAAAAAAAAAAAAACCAAACAAACAAACAAACAAACGAATCCTCGTAATTCAACTTTCGATATGAAATAAAATTTGTCCATAATCCCATCATATCATATACCATAGTGACCAGTAAGGAATTGTCTTCAATGTAAGCTAAAAAATATTTAGATCGGATGATTTTTGTGGTATTCAGAGCATTTTAAAATTAATTACCCCATTTTCTGGAAATGGGAAACAGGGCTAAGTAAACAACCTTTCAGTATGTTTAGTATTTTTTTTTTTTGCGCGTCGTAAACCTGTGGTCTAAGTGTGGTGTCAGGGCCAGAGTATCTCAGGCTATATTCACTGCAGTCCTTGATATCAGTCACCAATGATGTTTGTAGGTAAGAAGGTAAGAATATTATATCTTTATTTCAGTAATATTTGACCATTTTTTAAATCAGCGCGTTAACACTAATACATAGTGGTTCTTTGGAGAGACCGGAAGGAGTTAAAACCCCTGCCTACTAAAACCGGATGTACATTATATAAATGGACACCTCAAAAGTCAATATCAAGCCAGTTATTCCTAGATACATCCTCCAGGATTAATATTGGTCAATGGAAAACTTATAACAGTAATTAGGTCAGTCCGAGAACAAGGTCAGATTCCAGGAAACGGGTCCCGCTCTTATTTCCGGTAGACTTCTCGAGCTGTTCTTTCCTCCAGGACAAACTCAAGTTGTCAGTTTTCGGTCATTTCTTTTGTGATTGATTAACTGTGCTTTCTTAACTCATCATGTAACGTGTAATCAAACACAATACAACACTTTCAGCAGATTTATGCTGTAATTGTCCAGTCCTGAAGCCATGGTCATGACAATCAGTAAATGATGAGTTTTGTGGGGTTTTGTGTGTGTGCGTGTGTGTGTGTGTGTGTGGTTGTTGTTGTTTTTGTTTTTTGTTTTACGTAATTTCAGTACATTACTCATAACCGTCGAACTTTTACCTTTTTCTCTTTCCATTTAACGTCCTAGTAACAGTCAGTGTCACCTACAGCCAATACCGACTACATATATAGATTCTAGTGCTGTTTTCGAACTCGTAACCCAGAGGTGTGGTGGGTCAGCGGTAGAATCTCGAGATAGTCTACATAAAATACATTTCACCCTTTTCCCACTTTGAATAAACTTAATTGATTTTCGCGAATTAAACTAAAACAAGCCAATCAAGTTTTAGCACTTTTGAAATTCGACTATCTATCTATAAGATTGTGTATATAATTAATTTTTCGGAATATATCGCGGATCAATGTTTTTTTTCAACCATAGCAATGCCCCGAAAATAATCGCATATACGTTTGTCTACCAAACAAAAAAGGACGTCTTAACAGATATCATACATTAGACGTTGTAAATGATATGGCGTATTTATCTACCCTCCGCCAGGCTTCGCTCCGAAAGTATTTATGAGCGCAGCCTAGCGGAGATAAGTCAGGTAATCCAGTCAACGGAACAATCGGGAACCTTCGGCACTTTCCGTAAATGAGAAAAATTTAAAGAATGCCCGAGGAGTTCCGATTGTCAACGGAATATATAGTCTCGCATTCCCCAGACTCTCGCTGCCCTGAACGAACGTTTGGCTGGTCTCGTTTAGCGGCGAGAGTGTTGGCAATGCGATACTACCCGTGCGTTCCATTTGCAGATTCGTACCAGCTGTATCGATACGAATCTGCTGTATCTCAAATGGAACGCACCGTACCAGCAGAACTGTACCGGTACAAGTGGTTCGTTTTCAGAAGCGTAACACTTGTATCCAAGATGGCGGACCCGAGATTTTTCATCTGTCACCGAAATGTTTTCTTTGTTGAAAACAAGGCAGAGCGTATTTATATCCGATAAATTACATGGATTGTTTATTTCAATGTATGTCGAAATTATTAAGGTATTATTATATATCAATTTTATTGTTATCACCAAAAATATTTAGCTTTTATATTCGAAGCGTATCTTTCAAATGGGTGCCGCCATCATGGAAAAATCTAAACGCGTTCCATTTGGCGGTGCCGTATCACTGTAGTACAACTGGTACGAATCCGCAAATGGAACGCACGGTATTGAAATACAAGGAGTTTTCAGTGCAGCCTAGCGGAGGGAATTGGTACTAAAGCAGGTAATCCAGTCAAGACGTATTAAGTGTATAAAGAAGCCACACACTCAACGTAGTATCATAAACATTAAGTTATATAGTATATATTTTTGTTAAGATTGTTTTCATTATCCACGAGTCAATTCAATTGATCAACTAACTACCAGGAAAAGTGTTTATCACTAAAAACTATTTAGACAGTTAGATGAAAGGGTCTAGTATAACTCAAAACAGTGGGGCACAGCGATCGCTGATCAATGCCAGTATAATGGTAAAGCATCCGAATATTGAAAAACAAGTGTTTTGAAACAACGAACATGCTTGTAACTTGTTGGTATGAGGTTGTTTATCCGCGAACAGGAATTGATGGAATGTGGGTATATAATGGTCTAAACATAGTTTTATTAATCTGAAATATAATCCCAATAGTTCTTCCGTCAAACATTCATTTTGCATTAATGTCTCTGTTACTAGATAGTCCTATACTTAAGATGCGGTTCATTAAACCTATGATACGGTATTCAAATTATAACAACTTACGATGAAGACGCGACTCATCAGACTATAATACCTATAATGAACTTACATTTGTATGTAGATCCAGAAACATATATAAATAGAGATTGGCAACTCCACCATTTTACGATCGGCAGATGTACCACTGTATGTGCTTAGGGGTTTTTAGATAAACTTTTAAACAGTTAAATACAGCAGAATAAATTTGATATGTTATAAAAGTTCAGTAATTTTCAGATGGCTTTCGAAAAAACCCCAGGTAAAATTGCTGATTTTCATGCTTTCAAAAATCATTGTAAATAACATCAATCGGGAAAACTGGTCACATCAAACCATGATATAATGTTTAAACATTGTATTGATGCAAAAATATCATGTTTAAAAGAATACACTTAGAAGTAGTTAGGCAAGGGGAAATGCCTACAAATCGGAGGTCCCTTTGCCTGTCAACAAAGACAAAGGAGTTTCCGATCTCTATGTATATATGTCTCTGGTAGATCTATTTGGAATTGGACATTGCAATTTACCACTTTAATCCCTTGACTATACCTAGAGCCAATACGTACTTGAGACATTTGGTATTTAGCCTGATTCGACATGAATTGTACATGTACGTACTATTAACACAACGAAATAGTTTAGATTTGGTCCATCGCACAGTCGATATTGAGATCATATTCACATTGACCACGAACTTCACTGAAGACGAGACTCTATATAGTCGGACCCGCCAATTACAAGATCTTATGATCAAATGTCAAGATCATATGATCAAATGTACTTGATTTTGGCACTTCCTTGACCATTCATATAGCGAGTTCGTGCTCTAGAGGTATTTGATATTAATCCGGATTAGGCCTAGATTTATCTAATAGTAGTCGATATCACCGCAAAGCACGCCCACTCTCCCGGAATGTCATCCTCGATACTGCAGGGGTCTCTACACCCCTGCACTATCTCATAGTAAAAGTGGAGGCAACAAAACAAAACAGGTAATTCAGTCCTTTGATGTATACATCAAAAGGGCCGTATAACGGTACACAGTGGTTGACTGTGTAGCTTTAAAGTTGAGCGTTGCTCTCTGTGTAGTCTTCACAGAAAATCTTTACTGGCCTTTGATTGGTCAAATGTTGTCCGCTGAGCTGCGTCCAATTGCACAATGAGATAGTCCAGGGGTGTAGAGATCGTAATTGATCGGAACCCCTGAAGTATCGAGGTCAGGATGCCGGTGTAACGTTGAAAATGGACCCCCGTTGAAAACTGACCTCGGGTCATTTTTCAACGTTGAAAAATGACCCCGAAAACCGTTGAAAACTGAACTTTGGGCGCACTTTTTACGCTGACCCGTTGAAAATAGACCCCGTTGAAAAGTGACCCCATAAGAGCTCGTTTTTACACAACAACACAACACGACACCACAACACCAAGAAACCACACAGCATCACACAGCACAGCAACACACCAACAACACAACAACACTACACAACACAACACCACACACCAACACATCACACAACAAAACACAACAAAATAACACAATATCACACAACAAAACATCAAACAACATAACATCACACAACATAACATCACACACCACAACAACGCATCACACTAAACACAGCATCACAAAACACACAACACAAGACAGCATTACACAACAATACGACACAACATCACAATAAAACCTCACACAACACACAACACAACAACACCACAACACACAACCACGCAACAACAATACAACAACATCCAATAGCAACACTACACAACACAACATCACACAACACAACATCACACAACAGCACATCACACAACATAACACAAATACACATCACGCAAACACGCAACAACAACACAACACTACCCAACAACAACACACAACACCACAAAAACACAACACACCTCACAACACATCACAACATAACAACAAAACATCAAACAACAACACATAACACAACACACAACACAACGACAACACACAACCACGCAACAACAATACAACACCACCCATAAACAAAACAATAACACACAACAACATCACACAACACAACACAACATCACACAACATAACACAACACAAAATCACACAACAAAACATCATACAACAACACAACACAACAACACACAACACAACCACAATACAACATACAACAACAATACACAGCAACACAAAACCCGACAACAACACAACAGTACACAACATTACGCAACAACACATCACAAAAACACCATGTAACAACGCTTTACACAAACACGGAACAACAACACAACACACAACAACACAACACAAAACACAGCCACACAGCACACAGCAACACACCAATGCCACACAACACAATAACATGACACAACCACACATAACAACACAACACAACACACAACAACACAACACCACATAACATAACAACACAACATCACACAACAACAAAACAACACACAACAACACCACAAACAAACAACACACAACACAAAAACACACAACCACAAAACAACAAAACACAACCACACGCAGAACACAACATAAGTGATCCATACGCAGATAAGGGAATAAATATATATTAAAAATTACTGAATATCTGACAAACGTAAAATCGTCGAAAATATAATCATAAAAAAATCATTAAGAAACAAATTAATAATATCCCATAATTTTAGTTTTGTAACACTATCCACTGGTACTCGGAAGTGAACACCACATAACAATTCCTTTTTATTTACTACGTTACCTCAGTGTCATATAGCAATTCCTCAGTCTGAGAACAATTAAATTAACATTATCTACACGGGCGAACAAAATAACTATAGAAAAAATGAAAGTTTTGTATTCTCCATAATAAACATACAAAATATTTAAATGAGGTATTTGATACGATGATAACAATACCAAATTTCAATTCAAATCGAGGTGATTACGTAATTTAAATACCAGCACAGAAGGGTCGCTTATATTAGGAATGGCGATAACAGAATTCGAGAATTATGTTTGTGCAGAAACATATATACATAGAGATTGGAAACTCCTTCTTTGTCTATGTTGACAGGCAGAGGGACCTCCAGTTTATAGGCATTTTCCCTTGGCTAACTACATTTAAGTGTATTCTTTTAAACATGATACTTTTGCATCAACACAAAGTTTAAACATTATATCATGGTTTGATGTGATCAGTTTTCCCAATTGATGTTATTTAATATGAATTTTGAAAGTATGAAAATGAGCAATTTTACCTGGTTTTTCGAAAATCAGGCATTCAAAACCGGAAGTGCATTTTGTTTTATTAACATATAAGTTAAGATATTATTTTTTCTTTCCAAAATCGTACTCAAACCATCTGAAAATTACTTAACTTTTATAACATATCAAAGTTATTCTGCTGTATTTAACTATTTAAGAGTTTATCTAAAAGCCCCTGGGGACATAGAGAGGTACATCTGCCTATCGTAAAATTGGCGAAGTTGCCAATCTCTATGTATATATGTTTCTGGTTTGTGCAACAGTTTTATTTCAACAGACCATCCGTTGATAGTTTGCCAAGGTCATTTTTCAACGGTCATTTTTCAACAGACCTGCCGTTGAGAATTGACCCTAGACACCGTCAATTTTCAACGGCATGTTCAATTTTCAACGGCATTCGGGGTCCGTTTTCAACGTTGAAAACTGACCCGAGGTCAATTTTCAACGGAGGTCCATATTCAACGTTACACCGGAATGTCAGATCTTTATCCTCCATAGTTTTTTTTTTTCATTTGTATAATAATTATGTTACTTCGCTGTTTCGTGAAAGTTCGTGACGAACTTTAGACGACGTGACGAATATCGCGCATTCTTAGACACAATTTTTATATTTATTTCATTTTATTAAAAATAAGCAGTGTCTGCTATTTAAACTTCCTGATTCAAATCTTCAACTCAACACGACTTATTCATCTAATTGTTGGAAATAAACCTCACAAGCATTTCCAGGGATTATTGATTTTAAAGTCTTTTTAAGTCGCAATGAAAATTTATACTTGACTTGGAGACATCGTCCATTACACGTGACATTTCCTTGGGTGATTTGTCAACAAAGAAAATTCTTAAGTGACCTGTCAAAACAAGTGTTGTGCATGTTTTGTCAAAAACAGAAAATAAATCAATAAAAATACAAGCAACTCGTTTAATTATGATATTGTGACTAGAGAGCGAGACGTAAAAGCCGTTGAACTTTTCCGGATCGCATACTGATTTCTATCTTGAATTTTGCAAGGACGTTTTTTCTGAAAAAAAGTTATGATAGTTTTTTCATCGTCGTTCATATAAATCATTATCATCCATTCGTTTTATTTGGCCATTTTTCTTTATTTTACACAGTCATTCTTTTCCTCCACAAATATCTTCTCTTACCCTAACTAGAAAACCTTCGTTAGATACTGTATCGTAGCTAATATTCGCGGGGTTTCGCCACGAAATTCATCAAAAACATTGTTTTTCCTACCACAGCCTGTCGTGTGAATGACGATTTCAAAGGTTAAAATATTATCCACGAAAAATAGAAAGCGAAAACAATTCCAAACAGTAAATCGCAAAATTTTACAACTACACAATATACGCTTTATTTTGAGTTCACGTTCTACGCGACAATCTAAGCACAGGCGTTTGGCTCTAAAGATATTTTCTCTCTATTTATGTGTAATACCGTGTTACATATTATATATGGAGAGAGAATTTTTTTATGGAACCAAACGCCCGTTATCTAATTATGGGTAAGAAAGCATTTTTCATGTGATGCCAGACCACTAAGATGTTAAGTAATGACAGCAAAAAACATAATAACGCTAGTCACGAAGACGAGGAACTGCTGCGAGGGGTTGTGGTACCGTAAAACCGTTTATTTTATATTCGCAGGTCTGGTCAAAATTTTCGTTATTTGGCCAAAAAACTAGAAAACATGTCAAATATGACGAATCCCGATTCCACGACCCGGTATATTAAAACAGGAAAATTATATTAACCATTTCTTTATATTTCATGGATGAATTTTTCGCAACTATGGCGATGACCCGCGGCGAAAACATGAAAATAAATGCGGCTACGTATACGGTATCAGATTACATTGAGGTCAATACGTATATACACTTTGATACTTTCGAAAAAGAGCATATGCCGTATTTGATAAGCTATCGTGCGTGGACCAGACTTGGCTAAGTGCTCAATATTGGCCTTTTGTTCCTTTACCGCCATCTATCTATCATTAGAGATTGTAACTTTGACCGGAATCGACCTAAATGTTGTATATGCACAGCAGGCTTATGCCTCCATGAAGTGGTTCTTACTCGTGGTAATCACGAAATATTTCCATCTACGATCACGAAATGTTTTTGTTTACATCCATAGAATGATTCAATGTTTGACCATGGATTTTTTTTCTGTGACCAGGATTTATTTGCCGACAACTTTGATTTTTAATCCAAATTTAATAAATGTTTGTTATTAAATTGTTAGATCACAAAAATGTATACGATTACGATCGTGAAATCCTTTTTTATGCGATTATGCATGAAATGTTTCTGTTTGCGACCATGATTTTTTGTGTGCGAAAATGCATTGTCTGCGACCTTGAAATGTTTATGTCTACGACCGTGAAATATTTCTCTTTCCGGTCATGAAAAGTTTCTGTTTGCGACCGTGAATAGTTTTCTGCAATCATGAAATGTTTGTCTGCGATCATGAAAAGTTTCTGTTTGCGACCGTGAAGTTTTCTGCGATCATGAAATGTTTCCTTGTGCTATCATGAAAAGTTTCTGTTTGCGACCGTGAATAGTTTTCTGCCACCATGAAATGTTTCTGTTTGCGATCATGAATAGTTTTCTGTCACCATGATATGTTTCTGTTTGCGACCGAAATGTTCGTATTTGCGACCATGAAATGTTTCTGTCTGCGACCGCGACTAATTTTCTGCGACCATGAAATGTTTCCTTGAGCGACAATGAAATGTTTTCTTGAGCGACAATGAAATATTTCCTTGTGCGATCATGAAAAGATTCTGTTTGAGGCCGTTAATAGTTTTCCCCCCGACAATGAAATATTTCCTTGTGCGATCATGAAAAGTTTCTGTTTGCGACCGTGAATGGTTTTCTGCGACCATGAAATGTTTCCTTGTGCTATCATGAAAAGTTTCTGTTTGCGACCGTGAATAGTTTTCTGCGACAATGAAATGTTTCTGTCTGCGACTATGAAATGTTTCCTTGTACGACCATGAAATGTTTCTGTCTGCGACCATGAAGTGTTTCTGTCTGCAACCACGACTTATTTTCTGCGACCATGAAATGTTTCCTTGTGCGACAATGAAATGTTTCTTTGTGCGATCATTAAAAGTTTCTGTTTGCGACCGTGAATAGTTTTCTGCGACCATGAAAGGTTTCTTTGTGCGATCATGAAATGTTTCCGTTTGTGATTGTCAGATGCTTCCGTCTGCCAACTTGCTAGCCAAGGGTTTTCAGCCCGATTCTCTACTTGCATCCCTTGGCAGATGTCGTGCCAAAATTGAATTTCCCGCTTTCAAATTCTGATTAGATGTGGCTAGGTTCAGGCGTCCAATAAAAGCGCAATTTTTATATGTCAATAAAACTGAACCGAAGTCTAGTGGTGACCTACATTTGTAAATAACAGCTCCTAGCGGAGTCATATTTACTATTTAGTCTATTATTAAATTTCTAGACCAGCAATTCATGTAGATGAAGAGCATAGATATGTTGCACTTCAAACATATTAGGAAAGTGTCATGCGTGTGTGGTTTCTTTTTCTCAAAGTTAAACAAATGATGCAAAGATAAACTGCGATCTCCTGACAAAATCGGACACTGAAGAATTAAACACAAAAGCTGCTGTCCAAACTAACAAACTAATGCCTCACAAACATGTTTATCTCTGGTAGTTTGAATCTGTCGCAAACAACATGTATATCTCAAAGAGCGCTGCGATTTTTCAATCCATACAACAATGATAGGAGCTTTTCCATTTGTTGTTTATTACGTACATGGAAGGGAGGGCAACTGCGGTGATCCAGCAGGTGGCGCAGTGTGGGAACGTTACTTTTGACGAGAGAACTTCCAAGGTTTTGGTATCGTAGACTATCGATACCTTTGGCTAGCGAAGTTGTCCGTCTGCAAGCATTATGAAATGCTTGTGTGCGACCATGAAATGGTTTGTCTACAACCATGAAATTGAAATGTGTCTTTCCGCGACCATGGAATGCTTCCTTTCTGTGATTATGAAATGTTTGCGTTTGTGATCATGAAATGTTTGTGTCTGGATTATGAAATGTTCCATTATCATAAGACTTCAAGTGCAACCATGAAATGTTTCCTTTCTGGACCATAGAAATTTTAGCCCACCATGGACTATTCAAATCGCCTTTCGTCCGTCCGTTAACAATTCTTGTTACCGCTATTTCTCGAATTGAAGGGATCTTTCTCAAATTTGAAAAGCTGTTCTCCTAAGGCCTTGGTTGTGCATATTGCATTTTGGGACCGGGACCAATCTTAGAGTTTGATAGTTGAATATTTTACCAAATGCTCGAGGGATCTCTAAAATTTAATCAGTTGGTTCTTCTAGGGTCCTGGTTGTGCATATTGTATTTTGGGACCGATTGGTCAATAAGATGGCCGACAGGCAGCTGTCTTGAATTTTTACAGTTGAAATTTGTTACCGCTATTTCTGAAAAAGTTCTGAAGGGATCTCTCTCTCTCAAATCTTGTATGTAGATTCCAGGATCCCCTATGACCCTTAATGTGCATATTCCACTTTGGGACCAATCGGTTAAAAAGATGGCTGACAGGCCACTATCTTGGATTTTGATAGTTGAAATTTGTTACCAACATTTCTGACGGGATCTCAAATTTCATGTTTAGATCCCCTAGTGTAGTAGCCATATTGAAAGGCAGACATCTTTTATTTTGATAGTTAAAAAGTTTAAAACTCACGAGTAAAAGATTCCTCTATTCATTTTCAGACATAAATAATTCCTTAGTGGGTGCCAAAATCCCTCTGAGATATCTTGTTATGTATGACCATGAAATGTTTCTGTCTGAGACTATGAAATATTTCCGTCTGCAACCATGAAATGCTTTCTTCTGGACAATATTGAGGACTACATTAACAATGCCAGCACTTTGAAACAAGAGCTGTCGGAAAACAGCAAAGCTCGCCTATTCAGAAGAAGTTGATGTTCAAGTATTTACTATTTAAACATGGAAATATGACAAATTCACAGACTCAAAAACCCCCTAAAGGGACCCAAATTCGTTGTATAATCACGTTCAGCATCCATACACATTAGGAAAATAAAATCATAAACATTTATGATGACTTAAGCTTAAACAATAGACAAAATAGAAACTTGCTCAAAAAATTTAACATGGTAATATGACAAATTAACAGACTCAAAAAAACCCTAAAGGGCCCCAAACTGGTTGTATTATCACGTTCAGCATCCATACACATTAGGAAAATAAAATCATAAACATTTATGATGACTTAAGCTTAAACAATTGACGAAACAGAAACTTGCTCAAAAACTTTAACGTGAAATGGGACGCCAACGCTGACGCCGGGATGACAACATTAGCTCCCCCTATTCTTCGAATAGGCGAGGTTAAAAAAGACGAACTGTGTCTTCAACCAGTGGAATTTTATAAAAGAAGTTAGTTTTGATTGAATGGTTATCTGTATCCCACATAGAAATAATCAAAATCAATACCTTAAATAGACAAACACAATCTCCCTCAACGCCACCGACCGAACAGATCTAGAGATTTATGTTAGCTAATGTTTGTATATTGATTCTATTTTTTAAAGCCATTTATGAATTACCGTTTGTTTCAAATATAACACAAGATGTTTATCTCCCCGTCACTTTTATTCACACAAGTTTCACATCTTATGATTTATGTACTTTCTTGTTGTGCTTCTTTGCGAACTTCAGGTTCTTCAGAAACTTGGGATCTATCTATCAAAGAGAGAAAAAAAAATGGTACATTATTTTTGTAAGGATTTGATACAGATTTATTATATGAAAATCAATATACATGTATAGACTAAATAGTACATTCTCATTGAATCAAAGAGAGAAAAATAAATAAATGGTAGATTGTATTTGTAAGGATTTGTAAGGACGGATATTATATGAAAATCAGTATAAAGACTTTAAAGTGCTGCCCCACTGAATCGTACAACAAAACTATTTAAATGAGACAACTCTCCGTCAAACTTGTAATAACACTGACTGCATTTGGTGCTCCTATACTAACCAAAATCAGTTATTTTCACTCAGCCAGCAAGAGCCTAGAAAGATGGTTTATTATATATATCTAGGAACACTTACCCCCTTCAACGATGGGTATCGGACAGTCTTAGGACGGTGGATTCCATTCCTGTGCTGTTTGCGGTCTGCAAGGAAGATAACAAAAATCATTTCAGAAATAAATATACTAAATTCACACAACACATGTCAAATATTTATTGTCTTGTTTCATACTCTAACTGCATAGTATATAGCTTATTGTGGATGAATCACATACAGATTTATTTTCAAAATTTGATTTTAACTGTTAAATTGCAAAGTATTGAATACTACATGTGCCGTTTGATTCTACCAAATAACTTTTAAGCAATACATATCTGTTCAGAGTTAGCGTTTATATCGTCCCTATATCCTTAAATTTAGTGAAGTAAATGAAACAGACCTCCTTTTCCCGTTCATCTGAGAAGGGCCCCATTTATGGCAAATATAGCCCAAACCCTGTCTGTTAAATTGTTGGCTCTAACTATTAGCTGTAAACTTTGAATAGATTTTTTTTTCTATAAAACAAATGGTGCGCTCTTTTATGTTATTTATTTTATTTGAAAACGAAATACGCAAAAGCCATTTCCAAATATATCTTACATCAGAAGATGAAATAGGATCAGATAGAAGCTTTAAAGAGGCTCAGAGACCATGGAATACAATATCAGGACATGCTGGTGGTAAACAGAAGCTTGTTGATGTTTACATACTCTCAAGCTCTGCTGGTAGCCTTCAATTACACACCCTATATGATTAATTCATACAACTCCCCTATGGCGTTTAAATGTTTCCAGACAACAGTATATGAAATTTTGAACATGATTTTGACAAATAAAATCTGTGTTTTTCAATTGTTTGTCTTTTCCATTTTTGTTTCAACAACCAATGTCTTTAGCTGGCTGTGGCAGATATAAGAAGTGGAGAGAAGCCTGCAGTACTAAAGCGATGATTAACAGTTTACCTATACAGCCACTGCGTGGATTAGTAATTATAGCCTCATAACTTAATCAGAAATATCAACATTGCTTTAAAATAAAAGATCACTCTTACCAAACATATTGAGAATATTTTTTTCAAATATTCATTGAGAAACAGACATTAACTCCTGACTTTTCCTGAACCAAAATTCAAGACTTTTAAAAGGCATTTTATGCATATTTCATTTTTAAGGTCAACGACCCTACCCCCCCTGAATGTGATTTTATTTAAGTTCTCTTCCTTTTCTTATTTTCCACTTATATATAAAACTAATGACAACCATTGGCTTTGCGTATCTCCCCCCCCCCCCTCCCCTGAATCCCTATTCCATGTAATTAAAATTTAATACTCACTCTGGTTGTGACTCGTGTGATTCTTGGACTTGGCCATTGTGTTTAGCTGAACTTACTGCAAAGAGAAAGAAAAAACAGGTAATAAACTTTATCAACCTTTGAATTGTTGCAATATTCATGCTATACTATTGAACCATTATCCTGCTGACTGCAGCATTTCTACAGATGTTTGCTGGTATCCATGGGCTGGTATATATCTATACAAAATTATTTCAGCAGATCTAGAATAAGTGTTAAAATCAAAGTTAGAAGAATTGAGGACAATAGTTACTAGTGTAAGCAATTCTGTGCATGTGGTAACAGTCATTAAATCAACTTTCATGTAGTTTGTTCAACTTAAAGAGCTTTGCACCTAAAAATCCACTCATTATCTTTGCACTTTTTGAAAAAGTGAAAATGTGCTCAATAAAATGAAATTATTGCAGTCTTGGTCTTTATTTCTATTGAAATTGAAGGCCTCAAAAAGGGGAAGTGGGGCTCATACAGACATGGGCGCTTATTGGGTCGAATACAATAAGTAAAACTTTCAAAGTCACCATTAATAATTCCATTTTAACAGTACTGGGGAAGGAGATCAATGTCATAGTCGCAATGTTCTTTTGTTCATAGAAAAGAAAGAACATATTTTACTTCAGAAAGAGATCACTAAATGTTTGTGATTCTTTTGATAAATGATGGATAGTAACATCAAATTCCTATATAAATCATGTCAATATCCATATTTCTTCTGTTCGTGGAAAAGAAATTACCTATAACGTTTGTGATTGTTTCCACTAACGAATGGATGGCCACTTCCTATTAGTTATCAACCTTCATCTTTCTTTTGTTTGTGGGAAAGAAAGAACCTATTTGTTTGTGATTGTTTTTTCTGATGAATGAATGGTCACTTCCTAAATTAATGTCCATCTTTTTTTGTTTGTGGAAAAAAAAAAGAATTTTACATATATCTAGTGAAGAAGCATGATGAAAGCAAGCCAAATATATTTGGAACATTTATTGGTGTAGTCTCCTTCAAAACTATTGATCAGCAGTGTTGGTTTACAGTCCATGAATATGTATACCCCGTATCCTATAACGCTGATCTACACGAGTGTATGTGTGCATGAACAGCCTGTGTGATGAAACAAAAGATCTAGTTTCGAGATAATATCGCAGCAATTTGTTTCTGTATCACACTGACAGTAAAGGACAGATCCTCAAGTCGGATCACACATGCCACATCAATTCCATATATTGGAAATGACAAGCTCCTGGTAGACCTCTTAAATAGTCAGAAGGATATCTTAGCTGGGAATTGACAACAATTGTTAATCTGAGAACACCAGTTCTAAGACATTATATGTTACCAGAGGTAATTCAATCCTATGTTTTTGTGTCAGACTTACAAGCTTTGTCAGTGCAAATGTTAATGTATTCATCCAGTTTTCAGTTGTCTATGTTCTTACTAATGGCTGATGACTTTAATTTCAGTTAACCGAAATGCCATTATGGGAACAATAACCTGGGACTCAAGGGAAACCTAACATTAAAAGATTGAAAAATATCATTCCCGAATGTACCAACTTATTGTTTTCATGTCTAAAGCCATGTCACATCAATAAATTTCACAATTTAGATTAAGATCGATGGTTCTACTATACATGTGCTCGTGATTTTAGAAACATCAATTAATTCTACAATTTAAATCATGATCAATGGTTACACTGTACTTGAACTTGCATGTGAAAATTAGTAGGTTGACAATAACTTTAAAGATAATTTTGAAGAAAAAAACTTGGTCAAGTTGCCTCCACATATCAAAATACAGAAGAAATCCCTCTTGTACCGTAGTACAGAGATTAACTCATCCACCTCTGAAGCCACAACTAAATCAAAGTACACATACCTAAATCAAGGATCCAGATATGTTTACAGCTAGTTAGGTCATAGTGTATACTGGATATGACAGATAAACTGTTATTTCGGTTAACATGACCAATCTAAAATTGCCTGTCACCAAAATTGGGTACATATGTCTAATGTACATGGCATATTTCTATTATGGTAATGATAAAAGTTCAATGATAATGGTGTACATGCTAGCCAATCCTATAGCAGGTGTCAGAAGAACATTTACATGTCCACATTAAGAATGATACAAGTGTCACCATCACCTTATAGAATTGACTAAGTCTCACTTATTACCGTAGTCGTGTATGGCTAAGACATGTTGATCAAGTTGCTTTGGAGGAAGTTCCATTAATGTACTTAATAAGTGAAAATTTTCTCTAAACTATAAAGTCTGTAAGGCAATGCCTTATCATCAATATAATAGCTATGCTGAGGCCACGATCATTAAATGACAATTTACTTTTCAGAACTAGAACTATCATCCAGGAGGTCAACATGTATCCCCCACCCACCTGTAATAAAGGGATATCACTTGTGACAGTAGAGGTATCTTGTTCAGATATACGCATCCATAATACTGAATAAGGATTTCCACCAAGTATCATTGAAATCCCTCCAGTAATGTAGGAGAAGTAGTTATTTTATTGTTTTTGTAACAATGGAGCATACTCTTTAAACTGCATAAAGAATCATGCTACCAAGTATCGTTGAAATCTCTCTGGTAGTTTAAGAGAAGTAGTTGTTTTATCGTTTTGTAACAAAGTAACAATTGGGCATACTCTCTACACTATATATAAGGATTATTGCCACCAAGTATCATTGAAAATCTCTCCATTAGTTCAGAAGGAATAGTCTATAGACCATTTTGTAACAAAGGGGCATAACGCATAAGTCGGACCACCTTAACCATTCTGCCACTGCCACATCCAAGCTGAAGTACAATTTAACCTGTAGATTTGGAGCATGTGTATCAGTTTTACTACCTCCACGGATCATTAACTTTATGAACAAACATGCCAGGTATACGCAGCTATCACATGGTAGACAACATGTTTCCAGACTATCATATTTTTCGAAAGTATGAAAGAGCCCTCCCTATCACTGCCAATTCTCAAAGATTTTTTTTGTTATGCTATTGACGTCAATTTTGTTTTCAGAATGATAGGATTTAAGTCCATTCTTTTTAAATTAAAACCACCAGTACAAGACTGCCAATTAATTTGTACATCAATACCGATATTGTCAGTCCAACAAAAATACTATCGCATGTTCAGGTGCATATGCCATAATGTCATGAAATAAGAGAAATATCAACCCCGGGAAATCTCCTGTACATGTACATACAAAGATCCAGCTGTGAAACTTAAGTACAAGCAGGGATTGTTTTAATGCTACTGAAACAAGCTATCTCCGATCTGAATGATGTTTCACATGCACATCGTGCAAAGGAGCAAATACATGCATGGAAGGAATGGCTGCAGACAGAAACAAAGCTGTCTTTCAAAACGATGATAAACCTGTCTGTCTAAAGAAATCCTGCTCTCTTTTATACATCTGTCACTATTTCTTTCATCTCATTTTTTGTTTTGTTTTAACAAATTATAGAATAGGACCATCTGATCTTGCTGCAACTTATTTTTGCATGCTTAATAACACTTACATTTTCAACTTTTTCCTAAAGCTGGCATGTCCATAATTAAATGAGCCTAACTGTTAATAGTATGCTTAACCACTAATTAACAGCTAGATCATTTTAACAAACTGAAGTGGACATTATATTGGTTCAAGCGTATGTATATATTTCAAATATTTTTGCAACAAATATGCAAAATTTAATCACACGGTGACAAAAATAAGGTAATTATTATGATTGCAATTAGCTGCAGTATTGTAGCTCCAAACACGGATAATGATGTCATCTTCAGAGCTACAAATTCCAAATTCCAAATTCCAGCACTTTTCGTCATCTGTGCACATGCTGCACTATGGTATATATTTTAGTATTATAGTAAGGATAAAAAAGACAAGAGATCCCAGAGGGATCTTGGCGCCCACCAAAGATTGATCTATGTCTGACAAATGAAAGAGGGATCTTTTCTCTGCTTTTCAAACTTACACTTCTTTTTTCTGCTTTTCAAACTTTAAACTATCAAAATCCAAGATGGTGGTCGCAAAATGCAATAGGCAGAACTAGGGTCCTAGAGGAACCTACATAGGAATTGAAGAACAATCTCTTCAATACTTTCGAGAAAAGCCGTAACAAACTTTTAACTATCAAAATCCAAAGATGCCACCGGTCGGCCATCTTGTTGACCGATCAGTCCCAAAATGCAATATGCCACAACTGGGGTCCTAGGGGAACCTACATATGAAATTTGAGAAAGATCCCTTCAGTGCTTTCTGAGAAATAGCGGTAACAAACTTTAACTATCAAAATCCAAGATGGCTACCTGGCGGCCATCTTGTTGACCGATCAGTCCCAAAATGCAATATGCACAACTGGGGTCCTAGGGGAACCTACATATGAAATTTGAGAAAGATCCCTTCAGTGCTTTCTGAGAAATACGCGTAACAAACTTTAACTATCAAAATCCAAGATGGCTACCTGGCGGCCATCTTGTTGACTGATCAGTCCCAAATGCAATATGCACTACTAGGGTCCTAGGGGAACCTACATATGAAATTTGAGAACAATCCCTTCAATACTTTCTGAGAAATAGCCGTAACAAACTTTAACTATCAAAATCCAAGATGGCTGCTGGTCGGCCATCTTGTTGACCGATCAGTCCCAAAATGTAATATGCAGAACTAGGGTCCTAGGGGAACCTACATATGAAATTTGAGAAAGATCCCTTCAGTGCTTTCTGAGAAATAGCGGTAACAAACTTTAACTATCAAAATCCAAGATGGCTGCTGGTCGGCCATCTTGTTGACCGATCAGTCCCAAAATGTAATATGCAGAACTAGGGTCCTAGGGGAACCTACATATGAAATTTGAGAAAGATCCCTTCAGTGCTTTCTGAGAAATAGCGGTAACAAACTTTAACTATCAAAATCCAAGATGGCTACCTGGCGGCCATCTTGTTGACCGATCAGTCCCAAAATGCAATATGCACTACTAGGGTCCTAGGGGAACCTACATATGAAAATTTGAGAAAGATCCCTTCAGTACTTTCTGAAAATTAGCCGTTAACAAACTTTAACTATCAAAATCCAAGATGGCGGCTGGTCGGCCATCTTGTTGACCGATCAGTCCCAAAATGCAATATGCACAACTAGGGTCCTAGGGGAACCTACATATGAAATTTGAGAAAGATCCCTTCAGTACTTTCTGAGAAATAGCGGTAACAAACTTTAACTATCAAAATCCAAGATGGCTGCCTGGCGCCATCTTGTTGACCGATCAGTCCCAAAATACAATATGCACAACTAGGGTCCTAGGGAACCTACATATGAAATTTTGAGAAAATCCCTTCAGTACTTTTAGAGAAATAGCTGGTAACAAGAATTGTTAACGGATACGGACGGACGAACGGACGAAAACGGAAGGCGAACGGACGACGGACCACGGACGAAAGGCGATTTGAATAGCCCACCATCTGATGATGGTGGGCTAAAAACTGGTTACAGAAAAGCTAATGATACAGAAATCTGGTTACAGACAGCTAATGATACAGTAAGGACCAAGAAATCTGGTTACAGAAAGCTAATGATACAGTAAGGACTAAGAAATCTGGTTACAGACAGCTAATGATACAGTAAGGACTAAGAAATCTGGTTACAGACAGCTAATGATACAGTAAGGACTAAGAAATCTGGTTCTTGACAGCTAATGATACAGTAATGACTAAGAAAATCTGGTTACAGACAGCTAATGATACAGTAAGGACTAAGAATCTGGTTACAGACAGCTAATGATTACAGTAAGGACAAGAAATCTGGTTAGACAGCTAATGATACAGTAAGGACCAAGAAATCTGGTTGCTGACATACAGCTAATGATACAGTAAGGACCAAGAGAAACTGGTTACAGAAAGCCTAATTATACATAAGATAGGAAGAAATCTGGTTTACAGACAGCTAAATATACAGTAAGACCAAGAAATCTCGAAGCAAGATACAGAAGGCTAAGAAATCTGGTTACAGACAGCTAATGATACAGTAAGGACTAAGAAATCTGTTGCTGAACAGCTAATGATACAGTAAGGACTAAGAAAATCTGGTTGCTGACAGCTAATGATACAGTAAATAGATAAAAATCTGGTTGCTGACAGCTAATGATACAGTAAGGACTAAGAAATCTGGTATACAGACAAGCTAAATGATACAGTAAGACTAAAGAAATCTGGTTACAGACAGCTAATGATACAGTAAGGACTAAGAAATCTGGTACAGAAAAGCTAATGATAACAGTAAAGACTAAGAAATCTGGTTACAAGGAAAGCTAATGATACAGTAAAGGACTAAGAAATTGGCTTACAGACAGCTAATGATACAGTAAGACCAAGAAATGTTACAGACAGCTAAATGATACAGTAAGGACTAAGAAATCTTGTTACAGACAGCTAATGAACAGTAAGGACTAAAAATCTGGTTACAGACAGCTAATGATACAGTAAGGACTAAGAAATCTGGTACAAGAAAGCTAGATGATACAGTAAGGACTAAGAAATCTGGTTAACAAAAAGCTAATGATACAGAAGGACTAAGAAATCTGGTTACAGACAGCTAATGATACAGTAAGGACTAAGAAATCTGGTTACAGACAGCTAATGATACAGTAAGGACTAAGAAATCTGGTTACAGACAGCTAATGATACAGTAAGGACTAAGAAATCTGGTTGCTGACATACAGCTAATGATACAGTAAGGACTAAGAAATCTGGTTGCTGACATTCAGCTAATGATACAGTAAGGACTAAGAAATCTGGTTGCTGACATACAGCTAATGATACAGTAAGGACTAAGAAATCTGGTTGCTGACATACAGCTAATGATACAGTAAGGACTAAGAAATCTGGTTGCTGACATACAGCTAATGATACAGTAAGGACTAAGAAAATCTGGTTCTGACAGCTAATGATACAGTAAGGACTAAGAAATCTGGTTACAGACAGCTAATGATACAGTAAGGACTAAGAAATCTGGTTACAGAAAAGCTAATAAACAGGAGGACTAAGAAATCTGGTTACAGACAGCTAATGATACAGTAAGGACTAAGAAATCTGGTTACAGACAGCTAATGATACAGTAAGGACTAAGAAATCTGGTTACAGACAGCTAATGATACAGTAAGGACTAAGAAATCTGGTTGCTGACATACAGCTAATGATACAGTAAGGACTAAGAAATCTGGTTGCTGACATTCAACTAATGATACAGTAAAGGACTAAGAAATGTTGCTGAACATACAGCTAATGATACAGTAAGGACTAAGAAATCTGGTTACAGAAAGCTAATGATACAGTAAGGACTAAGAAATCTGGTTGCTGACAGACAGCTAATGATACAGTAAGGACTAAGAAATCTGGTTACAGACAGCTAATGATACAGTAAGGACTAAGAAATCTGGTTGCTGACAGCTAATGATACAGTAAGGACTAAGAAATCTGGTTGCTGACAGCTAATGATAGTAAGGACTAAGAAAGGTAGATGAGCTAATGAACAGTAGACTAAACTGGTGCTGACAGCTAATGATCAGATATTAAGGACTAAAGAAATCTGGTTACAGAAAGCTAATGATACAGTAAGGACTAAGAAATCTGGTACAGACAGCTAATGATACAGTAAGGACTAAGAAATCTTAGTACAAAAAGCTAATGATACAGTAAGGACTAAGAAATCTGGTTACAGAAAAGCTAATGATACAGTAAGGACTAAGAAATCTGGTTACAAAAGCTAATGATACAGTAAGACTAAAGAAATTCTGGTGCTGAACAGCTAATGATACAGTAAGGACTAAGAAATCTGGTTGCTGACAGCTAATGATACAGTAAGGACTAAAAATCTGGTACAGACAGCTAATGATACAGTAAGGACTAAGAAATCTTGTGTACATACAGCTAATGATACAGTAAGGACTAAAGAAATCTGGTTGCAGACAGCTAATGATACAGTAAAGGACTAAGAAATCTGGTTGCTGACAGCTAATGATACAGTAAGGACTAAGAAATCTTGTTACAGACAGCTAATGAACAAATAAGGACTAAGAAATCTGGTTACAGACAGTCTAATGATACAGTAAAGGACTAAGAAATCTGGTTACAGACAGCTAATGATACAGTAAGGACCAAGAAATCTTTACAGACAGCTAATGATACAGTAAGGACTAAGAAATCTGGTTCAGACAGCTAATGATACGAGTAAGGACTAGAAATCTTTACAGACAGCTAATGATACCAGTAAAGACTAAGAAATCTGTTTACAGACAGCTAATGATACAGTAAGGACAGAAAATCTGGTTACAGACAGCTAATGATACAGTAAGGACTAAGAAATCTGGTTACAGAAAGCTAATGATACAGTAAGGACTAAGAAATCTGGTTACAGACAGCTAATGATACAGTATAAGGACTAAGAAATCTCGTTGCTGACAGCTAATGATTACAGTAAGGACTAAGAAATCTGGTTACAGAAAGCTAATGATACAGTAAGGACTAAGAAATCTGGTACAGAAAGCTAATGATACAGTAAGGACTAAGAAATCTGGTTGCTGACAGCTAATGATACAAGTAAGGACTAAGAAAATCTGGTTTTAGAAGCTAATGATACAGTAAGGACTAAGAAATCTGGTTACAGACAGCTAATGATACAGTAAGGACTAAGAAATCTGGTTACAGAAAGCTAATGATACAGTAAGGACTAAGAAATCTGGTTACAGACAGCTAATGATACAGTAAGGACTAAGAAATCTGGTTGCTGACAGCTAATGATACAGTAAGGACTAAGAAATCTGGTTGCTGACAGCTAATGATACAGTAAGGACTAAGAAATCTGGTTACAGACAGCTAATGATACAGTAAGGACTAAGAAATCTGGTTACAGAAAGCTAATGATACAGTAAGGACTAAGAAATCTGGTTACAGACAGCTAATGATACAGTAAGGACTAAGAAATCTGGTTACAGACAGCTAATGATACAGTAAGGACTAAGAAATCTGGTTACAGACAGCTAATGATACAGTAAGGACTAAGAAATCTGGTTACAGACAGCTAATGATACAGTAAGGACTAAGAAATCTGGTTACAGACAGCTAATGATACAGTAAGGACTAAGAAATCTGGTTGCAGACAGCTAATGATACAGTAAGGACTAAGAAATCTGGTTACAGACAGCTAATGATACAGTAAGGACTAAGAAATCTGGTTACAGACAGCTAATGATACAGTAAGGACTAAAAATCTGGTTACAGAAAAGCTAATGATACAGTAAGGACTAAGAAATCTGGTTACAGACAGCTAATGATACAGTAAGGACTAAGAAATCTGGTTACAGACAGCTAATGATACAATAAGGACTAAGAAAATCTGGTTACAGACAGCTAATGATACAGTAAACTAAGAAATCTAGTGTTACAGACAGCTAATGATACAGTAAGACTAAGAAATCTGGTTACAGACAGCTAATGATACAGTAAGGACTAAGGAAATCTGGTGCTGACAGCTAATGATACAGTAAGGACTAAGAGAAATTCTGGTTACAGACAGCTAATGATACAGTAAGGACTAAGAAATCTGGTTACAGAAAGCTAATGATACAGTAAGGACTAAGAAAATCTGGTTACAGACAGCTAATGATACGAGTAAGGACTAAGAAATCTGTTACAGACAGCTAATGATACAGTAAGACTAAGAAATCTGGTTACAGACAGCTAATGATACAGTAAGGACTAAGAAATCTGGTTACAGAAAGCTAATGATACAAAGTAAGACTAAGAAATCTGGTTGCTGACAGCTAATATGACAGTAAGGACTAAGAAATCTGGTTCTGACAGCTAATGATACAGTAAGGACTAAGAAATCTGGTTACAAAGCTAAATGATACAGTAAGGACTAAGAAATCTGGTTACAGAAAGCTAATGATACAGTAAGGACTAAGAAATCTGGTTACTGACAGCTAATGATACAGTAAGGACTAAGAAATCTGGGTGACAAGCTAATGATACAGTAAGGACTAAGAAAATCTGGTTACAGACAGCTAATGATACAGTAAGGACTAAGAAATCTGGTTACAGACAGCTAATGATACAGTAAGGACTAAGAAATCTGGTTACAGACAGCTAATGATACAGTAAGGACTAAGAAATCTGGTTACAGAAAGCTAATGATACAGATAGGACTAAGAAACTGGTTGCTGACAGCTAATGATACAGTAAGGACTAAAAATCTCATAAATTGTTACAGACAGCTAATGATACAGTAAGGACTAAGAAATCTGGTTACAGAAAAGCTAATGATACAGTAAGGACTAAGAAATCTGGTTACAGAAAAGCTAATGATACAGTAAGGACTAAGAAATCTGGTTACAGACAGCTAATGATACAGTAAGGACTAAGAAATCTGGTTACAGACAGCTAATGATACAGTAAGGACTAAGAAATCTGGTTACAGACAGCTAATGATACAGTAAGGACTAAGAAATCTGGTTACAGACAGCTAATGATACAGTAAGGACTAAGAAATCTGGTTGCTGACAGCTAATGATACAGTAAGGACTAAGAAATCTGGTTACAGACAGCTAATGATACAGTAAGGACTAAGAAATCTGGTTACAGACAGCTAATGATACAGTAAGGACTAAGAGAAATCTGGGTTACAGAAAAGCTAATGATACAGTAAGGACTAAGAAATCTGGTTACAGACAGCTATTATACAGTAAGGACTAAGAAATCTGGTTTACACAGCTAATGATACAGTAAGGACTAAGAAATCTGGTTGCTGACAGCTAATGATACAGTAAGGACTAAGAAATCTGGTTACAGACAGCTAATGATACAGTAAAGGACTAAGAAATCTGGTTACAAAAGCTAATGATACAGTAAGGACTAAGAAAATCTGGTTTACAGACAGCTAATGATACAGTAAGACTAAGAAATCTGCGTTACAGAAAGCTAATGATACAGTAAGGACTAAGAATCTGGTTACAGACACTAATGATACAGTAAGGACCTAAGAAAATCTGGTTACAGACAGCTAATGATACCAGTAAGGACTAAGAAATTGGTTACCCAGAAAGCTAATGATACAGTAAGGACTAAGAAATCTGGTTACAGACAGCTAATGATACAGTAAGGACTAAGAAATCTGGTTACAGAAAGCTAATGATACAGTAAGGACTACCTAATTTGTGGCTCAGATTTGAGACAGGGTCATCCATGTTTACTATCTAAAGCGACTAATGTCTCCAGGGGATAGTTCCAGCCCATCATCAGGACATCTATATGCAATTACAGCAAGTGAAAATGGAGGATATACCCCAGTCGACAAAATAAAACAGAACATTATGTTTGATCTTATGGGTTCAATGATAGCCCCTGCTTACTTACAAACTCAATAAGTCTTTGCAGTTATGGCTATTAAGTGATCAAACTGAATAACTTCTGTTTTCTATTGCCTGATTGACTAAAACAAATTAACTTTATTTATAGACATCAGTTACTACAAGCCAAGAAAATCATGAATATACCGAGTTTCAACAACCTCATAACTGTTTACATTTTTCTACAGCAGTGAAATTTAATCATGCTAGTTTTTTTTTTATTGCCTCAGAAATGAAACATTCTCTATATTAATAATTATAGCATGGCATGTACATGTGAGTTATCGCATGAAACTACACAATCTAGTAGTCATTAAATTGGGTTTAATCCCAGCTTCTAAGTTCCAGGAGATTTACAAGTACAACCAAATGCTTATGATTGATTCAAATAATACCAATTCTCTTCCTGAAAATGAAAATACCAGAAATATAAGTAAATCATCAGAAACAAAATCCAATTCCCTCAGATCACATTAGACAGAAACAATGCCAAATTTTCATGATTTTGGACACTTAATCATCAAGATAATTGTCAATGTATCAAAACTACTTGTCACTGAAAATTCAATGTTTCTAACTCTCGAAACAAAATCGATATCATTTATCAATAATTTTGCCATCCAAATGTTGATTTAAATGTTATGCTAAATAAAGATTTATTTGTAATTCTTTTGTCTTCTGACACTAGATGACTCAAATCTGGTGATATTCAAATATATATATCTAGAAAACAATTGATACAGAACTTGATTATCAGAATATACATGTATCTAGAAAACAATTGATACAGAATTTGATTATCAGAATTTGAGAGACGATATCCAAATGTATATACAGTGTACATTTACATGTATCTAGAAAACAATCGATGCAGAACTTGATTATCGGAATTTGAGAGAAGATGTCCAAATGTATATATCTAGAAAACAATTGATACAGAACTTGATTATCGGAATTTGAGAGAGAAGATGTCCAAATGTATATATCTAGAAAACAATTGATACAGAACTTGATTATCAGAATTTGAGAGAATGTCCAAATGTACATCTAGAAAACAAAATTAATCGATACAGGACTTGATTACCAGAATTTGAGAGAAGTTTTAAAATAGAATGTGATGCTACTACAGATCCAAACCTGCTGTTCCAAGCTGCAGCCGAAAGAGAGGTTGAGCCAGAGCCAGTGATATTGGAGTGTAGTGTAAAGGGCGGTGCTAAGACAGTCGTGGCCACGAGGCAGCGGCAGTGACAGTTGTCTGCTAGACCTATTAGTGTGGCTACTCAACACACACAATAGTCCTACATGTGGTTTGGGAACAGCAATAGAAATTGAAACCAACAACAATGGAGGAATGGACATGATTGGAAATTAAAATTGAGAAATATCTACAATTGCTGCATCAAGGAATATATCTACAGCATAGTTCAAGCTTCTTTGGATTAATCTATGTGAAATCAACAATTTAAATGAATTGATCTTTGCATTTGTGAAGATTTTACATTCAACACATTTTAACGGTGGGATTTTCCCGGATTAAGAAACAATGTTTGGCATTGTCGACCCACAAGATGTGTATCATACTGTCAATGCTAACATTTCCTTAGGTGAAGGTGAGCTGGTCGGTGAAAGTCAATCCAAGCAGGACAAGATTTGTCTTTGGGTTGTCATATCGGCCATCGCTCTCATCATCATTTTTGGCTTCATCGGTAAGCAATAAATACATACTTTATACAATTCTATCATTTTTAAACAGAAAATAATTTAACATGAAATATTAACTTTTTTCCAGATCGGTTTTGTCTTGTTTTTATTTTTTCTAAAACTGTATGTTGAATGGAATTACAATGTATTTCTTATCCGTAAAAGGAAACATATACATGTACACATACACTCAAATAAATGGTCAAAAATGAATTGTGCATGATCTGTATATGTCTGGACACAAAAAATCCTAACATCATTGAACATACGTTGATTGTTTAAATTAATACCAATATGTTCTTTTCCTTGTTTTACTTATACACAAATTACTGTATAATTAAGAGGCATCCTTTATTTTCTAAAAACTATTATCAGGATTGATAAATTCTTGACCTTACAAAACTTTTCATCTGATCAGATTACCTTAGTAACAAATTAAATACACTGTTGTATACATAGTTCTCATTTCTTACATTTTCAGGCAACGTGATGGTGATTATTGCAGTAAAAAGTACCAAGAAACTACAAACTGTTTCCAATTATTTCATCATCAACCTGAGCATTTCAGATTTAGTGTTTGTTACATGTGTTCTGCCTTTCAACATCTACACATTCATCACAGACGGATGGTATTTGGAGGAAACCCTTTGTAAATTCATCGGATTCATGGGGTACACTTTAACAGGTGAGAGATCCTAAATTTTTGTAATAATTTAATTAATTTCCTGTCTTTTCTTTCAAATTCTTTGGCCACTCAATGATTGCCTTCACTTCTTAAAGTCCTTTGTTTTATTCCTATCAGTAATTGAGACTTTAAATTCAAAATAAGTTAATTAAGGATTTGGAACAATACCAAAACTAATTTCAAATGAAAAATTGGAACACTATATATAGCTAACTACTGATAAATAGTTTCTATTTTCTCTGGAAATTTTATCATTCAATTTGAAAGTAGCAAATGGAGACGAGTGGGAAAGAAAATTAATTTTAATGTCAAATTTGGAAAATTCTGAAATCCTTTTGACTTACTTATATATATATATCTATAGGCATTAAAACAAAAGATTGAAGATTATCCAAATTCAAACAAATCCATATAAAATTTCGTTTTAGGTAATGAAACAAAATATGTAAGATTTCCCAATTTCAAAACAATCCATAGAAATATCTAAATGCTTCACCTCGGAATGGATCTGCACCAAAATGTCAATAATGTAAGACATAGTTAATAACCTCCCACTTACAATTGTCCAGCCATTATATTAGGAACGCTGACCTTAACTTGGATCCTGTCATACAAAGGTCACTGATCCGAAACAATCGGACAGTTGATCGGACATTCCTCTGTCCATTCTAATATTGTTCCAATTATCACTTGCTCCTATCTTGTGAAACAATTGGCAGCATTTCATGACAGAAACAATTCCACGTCAGAAGAAGGGATATGTAAATTTGTCTATAGGATGACATGTACATTTATCATATATGTTTCTCATGACCAAGAAATTGTTTCCGAAAATCGAAAACACCCACTGCCTTAATAGTGCCCTCTCATGATCAGCATTCACCATCATTATCCGGTACATACAAATGATACTTATCGCACTATTTCCAAAGATAAATGCTAATAGGCCCAAGTGTATACAAAGTTATCAGCCAGTGAACCGATGTATCATATTTTGTGTTCACAACCATGTTTTGTGAAAGATGCCACAGGCAGCTGACAATTCCCACATGGTAGCAGACACTTCCGCTTACGTGTCATAGTACAAATACAATTATTCTTATATGTCTGCATGTGTTATATCCTTTAATGTGTTATATCCCCATGGATATATATGACTTAATATCCAAGATCTAGCAAATCACTTAAATTACTTCTCCTTATACTATTTCATGGTTTACATCCTGTATACAGGTGTGAAAGATAATGAGTTCTAGCCTAATATTAGTTCCTAGCAATAGCAGCTATATATATATAGTTGTTAAGGCTTTTTTCAATGTGTGGAAGATAATTTACAGAGTTCTAGGAGAAAAACCATCAACCTAGTAATGTGTGTTCCTTCCAAATGTAAAACAAAGATCTTAAAAAAGAAAGAAAAAAAGTCTATAACGGTAATTCTCGATTACAGTCAATCAAGGATTTTCTTTGTTCATTCCAAATCTAAATCCAATCAGTCTCATTAAATCAGTATTTTTTGCTTTCATGGAATGTATCAAGCAAAGTAGATTTTACATCACATTGGATTTGGATTTTCAAGTTAATCTTCCTATGGTGTTGACCAATATTAAAGCTGGGTTAATCGAGTATAAAATGTGATAGAAATTAAAGCAGAGGAAATTTGTTTCCTTTCCTATACTAGTCTATACAGTCAAAAATGTCAATCAAGACCACCCATGAAGTAAGCAAAATGATCATTACAGCTGAGGTAGTCTTTATACACAGGTGGTCAGTATTTGTGAGGCGGGGTTTACTGTAACCTTAACTAGCCAGCCCAGGGGAGGGTACATATATAATTAAGACTTTCGGGACCATGGTGAGGAGCGGTTAAATAAAAGATACTCCCAGATTAAAGTCAATTAATTATAAGCAAGCCCTCCACATCAGTTCCCACAAGGGCCGATTAATTAGGTTGCTAGGCTTTGCATTACCATCTATCTTATTTAATTCTTTTATTACCTTGAGCCTTAGGTTAAAGATAGTGACTTCCCTCCATTAGATAATTAGGATTTATCTGGTGGCAGCGGAGGAAAATGACTCTGGCTTTATTTAATATGAGTAGACTATAGATTTGTTTGTTTGAGTTTTACGGCCCATCAGCAACTAATATAAGGTCATTTAGGGTCAAACTACAAGTCAGGCATTATTATCAGGATATAAACAATGATGCGTCTAAAAGATAAAGATAAGGGAAGGCAAGTAGACTATAGAAATACAATTACTTAACACTAAGATAATTTACATAAGGCATGAAAATATTGCCAGCAATTGAAAATGCAATAACCCAACCTTAAATCAAATATTCTGGAATTGATTCTTGAAAGGCAATGCAACATTAACAGGGACATTCCTACCAAAATTGCATTTCATATTAGTTCTAGTCTTGAAATCCAATCAGTCTCATTAAATCAGTTTATTTTTGCTTTCATGGAAAATATCAAGCAAACAGTTTATACATCATTTTGGATTCCAAGTATAATTAAAGCATTCTCTAAAAGATGAATTGTTAAACTTTCAAATTGATAGTCCCCATACTTAAGCACGTCTTGATGCCTGTAAATCTATTGCATTCTTACTTTTCAGGCATTTCTATCAAAGTATAAGAACTGCTTTTGAAACAGTATTCTTGGAATTTGAAGGCTTAATGAAACTGTTTTGAAACTGTATTCTTGGAATTTGAAGGTTTATTGAAACTGCTTTCGAAACTCTATGAGTGGAATTTGAAGGTTTATTGAAACTGCGCAAACCATTACAGGCTAGGCTTTACTAGAATTCACAGACACATCATGTGGTTTCGGTTTTAGTTAGAAACAGATTAGGTAGGAAAAAAACCTAAGGAATTTCTATTACATCAAATGTTATGTGTTTAAGAAAAGACATTAATTACCTGAAAAGCTGCATAAAATCTTTAATATCATACTGTGATCATCAATTTTGGATTCTCTGATGTCTTATATAGCAATAGAGAGGAAACATCTAGAACTTCATACTGGCAAGGTGATTTACAGAAAACTTGTACAAAATAATCAGAAAGACCATTTTGATACTGACAATTGTAGAAATGAATCGTTTATTCCTAGTATGTAGTGTATTAGCTTGTAAATGTACATACCATATGTACTTTTTAATGAATCTCATAATTGTGTTTCTTAGACCGAAATTATATTATCTCCACTTTTTTCATTTAAAATCCAATCAGTCTCATTAATTCAGTTATTTTTTGCTTCCACAGAAAATCAAGCAAAAACATTTATACATCATTTTGGATTTTTTTTTTTTTTTTAAGTTTGGTTCACTGCAGGTTTTTTTTTTTTTTTGTTTGTTTGTAATTTATCAAATGATTTGAAATGCAGGAAGAGTTTAAAAATAAATTCTTGAATTGTTTCTTCATGAATATTGCATTAAAGTTAACATGTACAGACCATCTTTTGAGTAAATTATAGTATCGGGCTTTTAGAAAGGTACACACGTACGACAGGTTACCTACAACAAAGATGATACAATCATATCATTTTATTTTCAAACCTTCAATGGTTATATTCCCATATATATGTGGAGAACTTAAGGTCAAAGGTTAAGTTCAAACCTCTCATGCAAGATGATAAATGGCTAAAAAAAGTTGCTTATGACCCATCAATAAAAATCCTGATTTAATTTATTAAGTTTTGAAATCCAATCAGTCTCATTAAATCAGTTTATTTTTGCTTTCATGGGAAATATCCAGCAAAAGCGTTTATACATCATGTTGGATTTCAAAGGAATTTAAACTACACAACTTTGATTAATTTTTTTCTTCCGAAAGTCATAAATACTCTTTATCATTCACTTTATGACCATGATGAAAAATCTTTCCATACTACATTTCTATCAACCAGGTTAACATCATCAGATACCGTTACAGACACTTGCACTTTGTCGTTTATAATAATTATCTCCCCTTGAAACATCAGCTCTCCTGTTACAAATACTTGCACTTGGTTGTTTATAATGATTATCTCCCCTTGGAACATCAGCTATCGTGTTACAGAAACTCAAATCAATAATGATTTTCGCCACCAGAGAATCGGTTATTTCAGAGTTTTAAAATGAAATGGTATTGATGTCATTACTTAATATCATGGGAGAAGTTTTAGTCATAACATAGCTATTAAACCTGTTCAAACTGGTTTTTTTTTAAATTTAATTTGAGTATGACATTTCTTCAAATCGCATAACCAATAATCATCAGATTTCGATCTCCATCCTAGTCATGTTTCACTTAAAAGAATAGATCACTCAATTACTTTTTCCCAGCTTTCTCATGTTACTGTAATAGATAGGGTACAAAATAATTCATTCCAAAGAATAATCAAAATCTTAAATGTTCTTACTTTGTAATAAACAAGTCAATAAATCAAGGTCTGGAATCTAATCAGTCTCATTAAATCAGTTTATTTTGCTGTCATAGAAAAAAATCAAGCAAAAGTGTTAACATCATTTTAGATCCCTCAGCCTTGATGAACCCTCCAGTAGTATGAGGGGAGTGTGTCACTGGCTCTATATATAATACAGCAATTTATGAAGGATTTTTGAAGGTGAGTCGATCATACTAAATTTCAAATTTTGATGAGTCCCAGTACAAAGAAATATAGAGGGTTTTCAAAATTTTGGTGAGTCCCACAGGAAAATGACGAGTCCAGGACTCGTCTAGGCGAGTCCCGTAAATCACTGTAATACCTTCTTTGTTATGTATATACATTTATCACTAGGGTGCAACCTCATTAACTTGTTGCCAAGTTCTACTATAATTCTACTTTAATTAGGGATTTTTGTTATCAAAGCAAAAGCAATCCTCCAGATCAAGTTTATTTCACGTTAATGGATGATGGATGCTGCTAGGTGTACGTAGCTTCTTATGATGCCTTATCAAACACACATTATTCTTGGGTGTGCTCTCCTCTGATTTGTTAATTGGATATTTCTCTTATCTGCCACTGGCTTAAGCAATTATAATTGAATGCACCAGCACTAAATGACAGATTTCAGGGAACGGCAAAACTGGAATCCTTACAATATGGAAAATATTTTGGACATAGGAATAGAAATCTTTGGAATTGAAGATATCATCTTTAGAAATGGAGATTTTTTATTAAGTTCTTATTTTCTAACATAAATAGGTTTGAAGGAATACAATAAAGCTGGATGTATTTATATCGGAACATTTTGGAATGACATATGAAAGATTTTATCATCTTGTTAGTTTTTTCCATTTTTGCTTTTGTCCTGGCCATTAATTTTAAATTTTTGAAATCAGAATCCTTCAAGAGTCTGAATTTCATGTTTTCAATACATACATATACATATATATATATATATATATATATCAATATAACTTACTGTATATATTTGTGATCAAAATGGCATTTTTCCTTTTTTTATTTCTCTCTCCTTTTTTGTAAACTTAACATTAAATCTCTATGATAAGTATATAAAGGTCACTAGCAGATACTCTCTTCTTCTTTTCCTTTCACTAATATAAACAATTATAGATATACCAAGATAAATCTCCCCCTCTTATTTTGACAAGAAATCCATACAAGTTGTCATTTAGATGAATGATAGAAGTCATTGTAAATCTGATATGTTGTTGTTCCTTGTAGCTTGCTGTCGAAGCAATTTCCGTAAACCATTCAACCCAGTCGTTTGACTTTTAGTGACCTTTAATGACCTACAAATAGATGGTGATTCGCCATGTTCCGGTACACGTAGACCATAGCCCTTCTGTTTCTGGGACGAAACAGATCATTTTACAGTTCAGATATACATTATATAAATATTTCCGAGAAGAACTCATCTATCAATCAGTGTCTGATACTTATTTATGGACCGCTTTGAGAAAAAGGTTATCTTGTTCTGTCAGGGTTTTCAATGAATATCCCCCTGAAATACAGAGATCAGAAGTAAGAGCTCCGTCGACCATTCATCATAATCCTCTTCAGGAAACTCAACACCGACTGCCATCCAACATTACACATCATGAGGCCGGTACAATTATTGCTATATACCAATTCCATGCTTCTTTTGAAGGATTTCTGTTATTAAAATATTTGGCATATAGACAATGGGAATTGCATGGTTTTGAACATAGTATATGTATATAACACTAACTGACTAAGCAAATGTACCGACTTCAAAATCCCCTTGGCATCAGACTGATTAAGGTGTTGACGTTCAGACACTATCGTAACTCTGCCACTACCCTATAAACTTTGAGCCAGGTGCTCAAAACTATTATAGGGCAGTTGCTAGGTATTCAGTGTAGGTATTCAGTGTAGGTCAGTGTTTTTTTTTCTAGTGACTATTACACCAGGCCATAAAAGAAAACCAACTAACATCTCTACCAATACTTGCTCAGTTATACCTATAAGTGTAATAATAATTAAATTAAATAACTTGACATCGCAGGCAGGGTGCTCTCATCTTAGAGAGTCACAAGCTTTCAGCAAATTGAGCCACTGATGTGCGTGACAATTCTTTTCATGTCTTGTCTAATCAATATCCTTCTGAGCACCGGACCATCATCATTTTCCTTGACCCCTAGATCGTGTTCTACCATGCTAAATATCGTACTAGGGTCATCGACACTAACGTCATCAAAAATCCTCAGGGAATCGTTTTCTTGTAATGATTTAGACATTTTCTCCTTTGGTGATTTTGATGTTCTGTCTTTTTTCCAGGAACAATGATAATGACCTTTCCTCAGTAATTTTGATCTTTTGCCTTTTTTTCAGGAACAACCATAATGACGGTGGTGCTCATCGCTTACAATAGGTACAAACTGGTGACGGACATGATGGGGTACAAACGCCTCTACAGCAAAACCAACATGGCCATCATGATCACGCTATCGTGGACTCTACCAGTGGTTTTCCTGCTTCCGGCCATCACTGAACTATGGGGGAAATTTGGCTACGTCCCGATGATGGTCACGTGCAACCTTCTCCTGGACCACAACAGTCAGAAGTTTAAAATCTTCTTGTTAATTGTGAGGGCTGGGATTCCGTGCGTTCTAATTGTGTATTTTTATATAAAGATATACTTGACAACTTACAACAGTTCAAAGAGAATTCTGGCCAACATGAGGTTTCTGGCTCCCACGGACACCAACAATCTATCACGGGAAATGCACCTGACCAAAATGATGGTGGTGATATTTCTAGTGTTTGCGATATCGTATTTTCCATGCACTATCACAGGGTTGATAGACTGGAATCATGTGATGTCCAAGACCTTCCACATGTTCTGTGCTACTACAGTTTATATCGGTAGTGCATTAAACCCTGTGTTGTACGGTCTGCTGAACCAACAGTTCAGAAACGCTTACATCAAACTAATGTGCAGGCAGAGACATCCCACCCACACTCTGATAAAACAATGACCAGCACTTGTACTGACTAGATAACAAACTAGACAAATATATATACTCCTATCATTCGGCAGAGAGGCCGTATCTGGTTATAATACGGCATCGTGTTCATATCTGGATATAAATTCAGCAGTGAGCTCATGGCCATATCTGGTTATGAAATATGCAGTGAGCCCGTCTCTGGTTATAAGTACAGCAGTAAGCCCATATCTGATTATAAATTCAGCAGTGAGCTCATATCTGGTTATTATTATATAATAGCTATCAAAGTGTTGGATCAGTATACATTATCTGTATATTATGCATACTGTCTCCTACAACCAGCATAATAAACTGACTATAGACTAAAATTATCATATTACTCATGATCATTAAGCCATACAATCATGTATTGTAAAATATATCTTACGAAAAATATATTAAACTTTTGTTTGTGTTTCATGGCCCATTGATCAACATCATCATGCCAACTAAGATCATTTAGGACAAATGCTGTTATATCTCAATTCTGTAATGCATATAACATAGTTATCTGCCCTTGTGGGTAGGTATCTATTTTTACATGTGTTTGGGAGTGCAACTAATTACATTTCAGAGAAAATGACACGAGTTTTGCTCGCAAAATGATGACGTCACAATGGATACCCTTAGCCTACCCACAAGGGAGGTAACTTTGTAATATGCAAAGACAGAATATCAAATTATAAACAAGACAACAGACTTGAGATCATGTGTACATTAAAATGTATAAATGTTAAATATTCATGTTTATAATATACAATTTACTGTACTTTTATTTTTAGCAATTCAGGGTCAGTGAAAATAACAACGAACGTTGTTCCATGTTCATGTAGATCTCTACATAATTATCTAGAACATGTGTTTAGTTCATGATTGAAGATTAACTGGTCATTTCAAATTTAGTGTTATATCTTCACTGACCTAATCACCCCTGGTCTAAAGGATAAAGTGTGATATCTGTATAATTTGTTAGTTTAATGTTAACATATTGTGATTTTGTTAAATGTTACCATGGATGCAGCATGTTGTCATATCACTGTTACGCTGTTGATGCTTTCATTTACTGTTAACCACTTTATTTCCACGATACAAATTTTCACGCTATTTCACGAGATTGAACGCAAATTCAAATATTTTGCAACTACATGTTGTAAACGAGGAAGACATGAAATACTGTTTACACAAAAATAAAGTGGTATACAGTATATATATATATACAAGGCTTATTTATCTAATAAAAGTGTTATCTTGGAATTTCTGTTTTCTCTACTTTTTTATCATATTTACATTACTTCTACACTTAAATGTCTTCCATAATAGATATTCTTTTATTGGAAGGACAATATAACATCTTGTCTATCAATCAAGGGGCCGCAGTGACTGAGTTGATCATATTTGCTCCTCCTATTTTCACCGATATGTATATATGTCAATCATATCAGGTTATCTATAAATAGCAGCAAGAGATTTTTCAGTCATTCCATAGTCCATACCTTGCGGCAAGCCTCAAGGTTGACATTCGTGAATGACCTCTCATGTTGTGTTTTGTTGTCACACTCTATACGGAGGGAAACATTCTATTTTACCTTTCACATGCAGCTGGGTTGATTTCAAAACTCACCTATTGAAACTTATATGCCCTTAAATGACCCTGGCTGACAAAAAGAAAACAAGCTAATTTGATGGATTTAAGTACCCTGCCGTGCGCCTCATAGAATAAGACAAGTTTATTTTTGTGTTTTTTTTTTTAATTCAGATCAAAGGTCCACTACACAGATATTTTAGTACACTACACGGTCTCACCTTAATGAACTAACATATGTGGATCAACATACAAAGCTTTTCTTTTTTGACAGAGGTCAAAGTATAGGTCACAGTGACCTGGTTTTGGTATGAAACACACTGTCTCACTTTATAGGTGTAGTATACCCACATACTTTATATGGAGTTCCAAAGTCTTTAATGTAGGACGTATAGCTCGGGCAAGGTTCGTCAGACGGACAAGACGCAAACCTATAGCTAAATATAGTCCCCCTGGTTCCCGGAAAGTAGTTGATATGTTTTCTATAATTTGGACTAAAATGAAGAACTCACAGAGGTTAGATATGTTAACAGATTAACATTCACAATACAAGAGGCCCAGAGGGCCTGTATCGCTCACCTGGTTTGTAATGCCAAGTAATGTTCTGAATACAGGTTCATTGTTTCTTTTCTGAAGGAATTTTGATATTAACCTCTAAATCCCCTATTAGGCCCCACCCCTCCTGCCCCCAGGGGGTCAGAGCCAAAATTTATACAAGTTCTGTTCCCCTTCCCCCAAGGATGTTTGCGGCCAAATTTGGTCACAATCCAAGCAAAACTCTAGGACAAGTAGCAATTTATAGGATTTACCTCTATTTCCCCTATTGGGCCCCATCCGTCCTGCCCTGGGGGGGCCAGAGCCAAAACTTATACAAGTTCTGTTTCCCCTTCCCCCAAGGATGTTTGTGGCCAAATTTGGTTCCAATCCCTGCAGAAACTCTATGACTAGTAGCGATTTTAAAGGATTTACCTCTATTTCCCCTATTGGGCCCCGCCCCTCAGCCCCGGGGGGTCAGAGCCAAAATTTATACAAGTTCTGTTCCCCTTCCCCCAAGAATGTTTGTGGCCAAATTTGGTTACATTTCATTCAGAACTCTATGACAAGTAGCGATTTAAAGGATTTACCTCTATTTCCCCTATTGGGCCCCGCCCCTCCTGCCCCCGGGGGCCAGAGCCAAAATTTATACAAGTTCTGTTCCCCTTCCCCCAAGGATGTTTGTGGCCAAATTTGGTTACAATCCATGCCAAACTCTAGGACAAGTAGCGATTTAAAGGATTTACCTCTATTTCCCCTATTGGGCCCCGCCCCTCCTGCCCCTGGGGGATCAGAGCCAAAATTTATACAAGTTCTGTTCCCCTTCCCCCAAGGATGTTTGTGGCTGATTTTGGTTACAATCCATGCCAAACTCTAGGACAAGTAGCGATTTAAAGGATTTACCTCTATTTCCCCTATTGGGCCCCGCCCCTCCTGCCCCTGGGGGGTCAGAGCCAAAATTTATACAAGTTCTGTTCCCCCTCCCCCAAGGATGTTTGTGGCCAAATTTGGTTACAATCCATGCAGAACTCTAGGACAAGTAGCGATTTATAGGAAATGTTGACAGACGGACGGACGGACGGACGACGGACGCCGCGCCATGACATAAGCTCACCGGCCCTACGGGCCAGGTGAGCTAAAAAATGTCATCTTTTCCTTACTATTAGATCAAAAACAAACATAGAAAAATTCAATCTATATATTTGTTCTCGATCCTGATCGACACGATCGTCATGGTGTTTGAAATGGTACTGACACTAGCAGGTAAAGGAAAGTAACTTTTAACCAATTGTAACATGTACTGCATTAGGTAGACGACATTGAAATCAATTTCATTGACAGATATTTAATTTCAGAATACAATACTTTGCAAATTTTGCAGTCTGCAATATAATATTAATATCTAAACTATTACAATATATAGTATTTTCCCTGATAGCGATAAGTATTGCAATAGTAAAAGTTCTAGGCAAAAGCCACCTCTCTAGATACAATGAAAACAAACTACATCATTTGTTCCTGGAATATGCCTTCTGTTCTTGTATTTTCTGCTATTAGTTACTCAGAACATATACCTCACATAAAGGGAAGTAACTCCAGCTTCACTGAGTACATACAATTTCCATCAAGAGGCAATTGCAATTTGAAAGCAGGATTGATGAATTTGATTTACGACAATGATTTTTATAACTCTTTCCATACTATGTATTCTTTCTAAATCATGTCCGTTAAGTAGTTTTCCTGTACATTTTTGAAGTGGTCAAAATTAAATGTTGGCCGTGTGTGGATTCTACTTAATTTTTTAAAATTCAAATGGTTTGTGCAAGCATTTAGACTTATGAAGAAATCATTTTATGAATAAATTGTGTTAAAACGTGCATCAGATTTTTGAAGTTAACACCCCTGTGCAATGCAATACCAATGCATTGACATTTTGAATACAATAGGAGATCTACGTATACAGAAAGACTGAAGAGTCAGAATTATCGAAGACACCAATGTCTCAGTGATAAATCTACGTGCGCATCCCGAGTCCTGGACTCACAGAATTTTAAAAGTACCCATGAAATTTCTGGGAATGGGTATCTATAACACTGTGGGACCCATTGTTTTCACTAAAACCATTGAAAAGGACCCACGAACAATAATCGTAGATTGAACACTGATGTCTGAGCCAACTCCTTGCACTATGAATATAACAATTCTACATTTAAGTGTCAAGATCGCTCATGGGTAATGGGTATAAGGAAATAATGTCCTGTTGCTTGTCTATCAATGACAAAATCAATCGAGCTGGTTTTCTGTGGCATTTAAAGCCACATGCACAGGTGCAATAATATCTGTCTATATCTTTTGTGTAAAAATAGCAAATAAATAAATAATAAACATTTTATAACTCTAAATTCAATACAACTTTGAGATAAACACAAACTTAAATAATCAGAATTATATTGAGTACAAGATATAAGCAGATGGGTACTTACCAAACTGAAGTTTCGCTAATGAAGACTTCTTTTTTCTGGAAAAAAATAAAATAAACAAAAATGAAAGTTTTGTCAGCTAAAGCTATTACAGAATGTTTATCCAAACATTCATGATCAGTGAAGTTTAAATTTATAAATATCTTATATTCAGGAATTTACACTTGTATATATAATTATCACAAGTACTTTATTCCTGTTGATCTGTCAAATTTGATATATAATAATCTTAATAATATAATCTAATCATAGCAGTATAAATAGTAAGACAGTGAGTAAAGTTGATTAGCAGTCACAGATTCTATAGGACTATATATATATAAATATTCAGTTTTTATCTTGTAAAAGAGTCAACTATGTTATGTATACACATATATGAATGCCAGAAACATTGCAGTACAAACAAAAAGGTAAGTATTAAATTGCAAAATTGTTCCTGTATATATGTAAAAGGAGCAGAACAGTGTGGTTTGTACATATAAAATGTAATTGTCTCTGTTTTGTTTTGTTTGTTTGAGTTTTACGGCCCATCAACAACTAAGGTCATTTAGGGCCAAACTACAAGTCAGGCATAAATAGCAGGATATAAACAATGACTATCTAAAAGATCAGGATAAGAAAAGTACAAGTAAGAACTAAAACTCGATAGCTGATGGAGCATGCATTTTTGGCTCAGTCACGGATCGGTAGTGCCATAGTTTTTCACATCTGGGACTCGGGTTCAATTCCTGGTTGCATTTTGGGGCTCAAGAAAATAATTTCACATATATGGTAGAAATATATATATATATATTAATACAGAAAATAAGTATATTACAGAATATATAAATTTATTATTATAATATATACTGGTATAACTAAGGAAATACTAAGCCAAGAGCTTCGAAGTACAGTGGTCCTGCACTGCTCATGAAAGGTGGTACCAGACCACGATTTTTTTGCAAGAAAAGGTCCCTATATATTCCCATTTATGATTTGGTGGTACGTGAAAAACGATAGTGCATTGAATGTTTTATGTAATAGGGTATGTAGACTAATGACAATGTATAGACAATAGTTTAACAACTATGCCCCTAGCTAACTATTCTATGACCATGAGTATATATCATATACATCCTTGGAATAGAATACATTTCAGTGGCAGAAGGAATATAACCACTTCTTTTTATACGCTCGCATTTGACAGCTCAGCGACTAGCTTACATATATAAAATTGAACAAGCTAGAGGGAATCTAAACATCGATGTATTCATTAGTCTTGTGAAGTTGGATATCGAATCTAGACATCACCAAGTTCAAGTTCCCAAAACAAAATTTACCAGAAATAACTGCAACGAAAAACAAAGCTGGATACTTCAACGTTATTTAATTACAAGTAGCCGTGAAGAAAATATTGCCTTTCATCAGATGATTATGGATTGAAACAGATTGAAATACACATGAAATGTTTTCATTACCAGTAACGGAAGTTGTTCAGCGGAAAAGGAAATGGATAGGGAATCCTCGCCAGATGTCGCTTATATCATTTTTACCACACGATTGGGGAATCCCTTTAATTCTTCTTTTATTATATTATTCACGTCGATACCGAAATAAGACTCAAGTCTTAAAATAAATAATTTGTATTTTTGAGGATATTTTAATGCCATATAAACTCAATGATTTCATTTTGTCACACATGTCACCCTTTTCCGGAACTAATGAATCCGTACTTAACTCCAACTACTGTTTACTTTCAACAACCTGCTTCCGCTAAACTTGACAGTCGATGTTTAGGCTAAAACATCTGTGAAGATGATTCCGTTGTAGTGTAACCCATTTTACCATTATCTCACTGAGTGGTAGGTATGCCAGCGTCGCTTTAATCACACCAATACAGCTGGATTTATCTTAAGGTTGCATTTTTGTGAGAGTTCGATTTTGTTATGTCTGGTCGCGTGTGGGTGTTGCCCCTTAGCAAATTATTATACCACAATTGTTCTAGATTCATGAAAGAAACTTTACACTGAATCATTATATGCGTTATTTTCTACATATAACAGTAGGAAAAAACAATAGCTAGGTATACATATACGTCATGTAGCATCATGACCGTAAGGTGTGAGCCAACCAAGCTGATTTTTTTTATTATTTTAGATTGAACTGTTGAATACTTTGTATGTTTTATTCAATCCCTTTCATAGCAGCAACCGGGTTGTCATTTAAGAATTTGTTAATTTTTGGAAGTGGAGGAAGGCGATACCAGTAAGATTACTCCAACAATGTTAGAGTTTAAAATGACGATATACTTTTTTTTTGTAATCAGGGTGGAATAAGACCTCATACATGTGTAGGAGTATGGTAAGACCTGGCAAAAAACCTCCCAACTATAATTATTAACGATCAGCATTGTATCTAGGTAGTTATAATTTAGTTGATTGTTTCTTTTAATGTAATAGTGAGAAGATGGCGACAGCTGCAGAAGTTAGGGAGGGTTTCCTCTGTCCTATGTGCATGAAAGACCTGGGCACTATCTCCCAACTGCAAGGACACTTTGAAGAGGAGCACTCCGCTGAGGATAAAGATGTTCTTCAACAGCTCAGGGGTATCTAATAGATGTTTCACACAATAAAATATATAATCTTATCTTATATGGGTCTAGCAATTACAAGTGGATAGGGATATCTCCACCCCAGTATAATATTTTGGCTGGACAACATAAGGCTTGCTGAGTGTTGACCTGTCAAAATCTGACACAAGAATTTATTGAAATACTTCTACCCCTGTCCAATGTACAAACCCATGTTTGATTATTTAAAATGATGAAATTTCAGTAATGTCAAGCATTTTCATGACATCATTTACTGTGTATGTTACATGAATTGATTGACAACATTATTGTCTAGCACATGCACATGAGCTGTACACCCTCTTGTGTAGGATAGAGTTGCCCCTTCTTTAGCGAAACCACAAGATAACACAGTGAATAATGGGAGGTCACTTACTGTGTACATGCCTTTTTTATTTATATGCCAATTTTTACCGATTTCTCTCTATGATTAATTTTATTTGCCAGGTTAAAATTATTTGAATTCATTTGCAATTCCTTTTCAGGGAGATTTTTTATAATTTTCTGATCAGAACTTTCTCAAAAGCATTAAACGTTAGACGTTTATCATTTTCATATACTAATGAAATAAATGTATGTAGTTTTTAGTATGTAATGAAAAATAATAATGACCTAACTTGTGGAGACTATGTTATGTTATCAGGATTATTTGGGAAAACCATTAAGAAGATATTAGGAGACAAAGATTCCCCTAATAGCACAGAGGCTGCTGGTACAAGCTCAGACAATGGTCAGCAGGGCTACATCCCCGCCCCTAGTGTAGCAGGGTATGATCCATCCCTTTGGGAGCCACAGGAACCAGGTAAGGTTTTAGTGCATACAACAAAAACATTGCAATATGGCAGAATCCCAGAATCTTTACAGTTACAGAATATATCAATGCACCGAGAGAATTTTGATTTCTGCATCATTTTAAGACTTATGTACATTTGTATTTAGTAAAATAGTTCTAATGGTAAAGTAATCTACTTTTAATACCAAATTATACATAGTGGGATTTGTATTATTTAAGTGTTATCAAATAAAAATTTATTTATCAGCAGCTGGTACTTAACCCATAAGAAAGCCCATTTCATTATCTTTGAATAATCTTCAATTTAAAGATATTAATAAAATGTAGTAACTGTTGCTAAAACTTAATAGTATTGAAAAAAATGCTTTATTAAATTGAAACCTGTCAAGCATTTGGTGATATATATGTAACCTAGAAACCAGATATATAATACTAATACCTATTGTTACAATAACATTTGACCTTGACCTTGTTTTGTAGGACACACACGGTCCTGGACTGACCTATTTAAGACACAGAGAGGGGCTAGAGTAGACAGGTTTGTGGTGGAAACCAATAAACTGATCATCCGACTAGATAAGCTTACTGGACAAGATGCTCCAACTGAGCCTAGTAAAAGGAAAGGTAAGAAATTCAAATTACTTGTCCTGAGCCTAGTATAAACACAAAGAGGCTCAGTAAGCACCCACTGGGCCTCATAAGTAGAATGTACCAGAAATCTTCAGGTTTTATTTGGATTAATATTCTATTAGCAACCAAGGTCATTTAATATGGACATGCCAGGTTAAGGAGGTGGAGGAAATCCAGAGTACCCAGAGAAAAACTATCAACCTACCAGTATGTTCAGTACCAGGTTACTGTTCCAAATAGGATTCATATTAAAAAACCAGAGGTGGAGTGCTAGTGATAGCTATGTAGTGGTAAAATTTTGGAACATCTTAAACACTCAGTCTCAGAATCACAAGTTATTACCTTACAAATTTCTGTTTAAAGTTTTTAGTGTATAATCTTTCGTGTATTTTAAGATAATTTAATGATATAACCAGCTTTTGATAAAAGGAAATCAACGTATTGAGTATGGTATTTCACTCTTTTTTTATGTAGCCTATGAGAGAGCCCTTGTCCCCTGGTTACCTGACAAGATGATCCCGTCGTGTCCAAGTTGTGGGCGGACATTTGGTCTCACCAGGAGGCGCCACCACTGTAGACTTTGTGGAGACATCATGTGTGACAAATGTTCACACTTCATGCCGTACACATTCGCCAGTAAGGAAAGATATTCTCAGATGTACAATTGTCAATTGCATGCGTAGAAATAAATTCCATTTTGCAGTTTCTACCAGATAAAAAATCTTAATTGACAATGCAATTTTTTGACAAGTTTTAATGTGTCTAATTGATTTGTTATAAATTCATATGTGATGCCAAATATTTTCAATTTATGAATACAAGCATACAAAAATTACTGTATGTAACCCTGGTCAATACTAGCCGCAATATATCGCTCGGCTAGAGAGAACTTCTCTTTAGCTCGATCGGTTAAGCGTCAGACTAGTAATCCAGAGGTCCCGAGTTCGATCCCTGGCAGAGGCAGGTATTAAATTTATTGTAAATCCTGCACCCTGTTACATGTAAATGAAGTATATGCAAAAAAAATCTGCTTTTAAAAAATGTAATTGAAACATTTTTACCCCTTTGTCCACTGAAAGAATTCTTAAATATACTATTTGTACTATGTAAGTAGGAATGTAATGTAAAGCATTGGTTGGAAGTACAGAAAAGCTGACATTGTAAATATGAATTTAAAGTAAGGTGTTTGAATTGTAGAGAAGCTGACAGACCCTGCTTTCCAGACCGGTGCTGAGGTGGGATTCCTAAGGCGTAGTGGCAGTAATACTAGTCTGAACTCCCTCATGGGGATGGATGGGGACCCACATATACGGACGTGTGAGAACTGTCGGAGGCTTCTGGAGCGTCGCGATCAACAGATGGAACAGAGAAATTCCCAGCCACCTATTGTACTTATGTACGAGGTCTGTGAAATTTATGTACTGTTTCAATATTACAGTAAAACGACCACCTGCATAAAAAGATTACTTTTTTGGGCTACAAAATGACCCATTTCAACACAATGCAGCCTGTGTATAAAGACCACCTGGTTATGAAGACTATTTTTCTTCTATCTCTTTATAGACAGGTTTGACCGTAGTGGGATTTCATTTTACTTGTCTTCATCGTTTTCCATAAGAGGTGTCACTGTCATAAGTAAGGAACATGTGATGTATGAATGATTGTAAATAATGTTGAGATATAAATTGTTGTATTTACAAGTGTTTTACTTTTGTGTCGTAGAAAATGAGCCAGTACATTGAGAATTCCAATGACCTGCTCGCTGAGTACATGCCTATGGTGGAGTCTCTAAGGTTAGTACTGGGTGCCAGATGATGGTTTTTCTCCGGGTACTCTGGCTTTCCTCCTCCAACAAACCTGGCACATCCTTACATGACCCTTGCTGTTAATGGGACGTTAAACTAATAAAACCCAAACCTAGTGTCGCTACCAGTATACTGAAAAAAACATCTATATCAATAGACTATGATGAAGTTACAACACAAAACAAATTCAGGATTCCTTGTGTAGATTTATGTTCATTTCGCAGTTTTGTGATGTTTTATAGGCTCGTGAAAGCACATCAATGAGAGACCAGATGAGCCAAAATGTACTTTGTTAATTAAGCTATAGTGATTAGTATAGGATTTTGTGGTGAATTCTGCTGTTCTCAAAACACTTCAACTTGTCATTTTCTTGTTGTATGACTTACCTTTTCCATGTTTTAAGTGTCAATATATTTTCAATGTTATTATTACAGTAATGGGGAATCCACACATAACCTGAGGACAGCCCAGCAGCTGAGGACGAAAATCCTCAAAACTTACGAGTTAATCGATGGCCTTAGGTGAGTAACATTGAAAATTACCTGTAATTAATATAACTTCAGAGTTAATTGATGGTCCAAGTTAAGTAGTATTGAAATTTACTTGTAATTAATCGATGACCATAACCGTGGATTTTTCCTTCTTTCTGAACATAGAAATTTGGAGAAAATTTTCCCTTTTCTGAACAACAAGGTTGGGTAGTAATACCATCTTCTGAAATACAGAACTATGTATTATAACATTATTTGAAATGCATTTATAACAGTTTTTGATGATGAAATACTTTGAATTTCTGCTGAGAAAGATAACGTGGCCCAAGTTTTAGTTAAGACATTTTAAAATATTTCAACAAATTGATCAACAATCTTTTGACTTCTGAGACAACGCCTTTACACCTTTGTCTGATGAAGGAGACAATTTACACTCTGTGCTATAGTCGTCAAACCATCACATAAAAACATTCACTTGTTGTCTTACAAATATCCTTTACAAAAATCAATTTTTTTTCCCGGTTTTAACAATTAAAAAATGAATTGGATAAATGGTTCCCTCAGTACTTACAGTACTTTGATTTTGTTTTGACAGTAAGAGAATGAATCTGATGACTGATTCCCTTAGTACTTTCGCAACATAACTTTGATTTTGATCCAGAGATACTCAGACCCCGACACCAGACTAAGACATTGTCACAGATAGATGTCTAGTGTAGGGCCAGAGCACACTGCTACATTAAAATGTGATTGGAACATCTCTGGCTAGTTTTGACGGTACAATAATGTTTACAGTATTTAAGTATTTGCAGTACTTTGATTTTGTTTTGACAGTAAGAAAAAGAATCTGATGACTTCTTCACACAGTACTAACAGTACTTTGATTTTATTTTGACAGTAAGAGAATACTGCAGCTTGGACTAAACACTGAGGAAGGACCTACAGCCAAACAGGTCCAGCTTCAGAAGGCCATCCGTATGAGAGCCAGTAATGTGATGCAGGAAAATGTAATTGGTCTACAGGCCTTACCTACAGAGGAGCAATACACTGCTCTACAGGAAGGAAGAAAACAACAGGTGCAACGACGCATTGCTATGGAAAGACAAGCAACCTTGGAGGCACAAGAACGTGAAATGAAACAGCGAGAGCAACGGGAACAAAAGGACCAACCCTCAAAACCTGTAGTAGGGGGTTCAGGGTCGTCATCATCGAATGCCAAAGTGAAACAAAGAGAAGGGAAGGAAAGAAGTGGTTCACAAATTCTGTCTGGGTGGATCCCGTCAGAATCCACCATTAACTTTAACGATAAGGACGATCCGATGATACAGCAAATGAACATTATCCGAGGGTATATAAAACAGGCCAAACAAGCACAGAAACTTGACGAAGTCACCATGCTGGAACAAAACCTCAAGGAACTAGGTCAGGAATATCTACGGCAACAGAACCAGTCATAGTAACATGGCCCATACATCAGTTGGTTCATGTAGTTATAGTGTTACCATGGTAACAGACAGTCAATCAGATGCATCATTACTATTGTTACGAAGATGTGGCTTCATGGCAACAGTATTGTAAGTCAAATTTTCTGTGGTAACAAAATCAGTCTTCATTACAATAGTCATAAGTGGGTCACACATGACTTTTATCAAAAATTAATGTTACACATACAGTAGGAAATATTTATTGTGCATTTGACTCTAATACTATTGGTCGGTGAGCACAGAGACAATCTCAAAAGACAGGAGGCAGGTGTTTTTGAGGTTTATTCCTATAGTAGGTCTATCGGTATAAAATCTAGACTGGGGATATAAACCCGAGCCCTCCAAACACGAGTCAGATGCTCAACCCAGTCTAGTTCTGTTTCACTTTCTGTTAAGATTTATAAATCCTTGTACAACCAGGTGTCCAATTTAATAAGTTAATTTCTGTATATAAATAAAGAGCGAGTAGAACAACTATCCCTTGTATCATAATCAATGTTTCATAAAAATATGCATCTGTAGACACTTTAAAAACCAATGAAGATTGATCAATGTCCGCAAACTTCCCTGTGTCTTGTACAAAGTACAGCCTTTTATCGTGGACCCGTTGAGACAATGCTGTGTTGTTTATACTTAGTGGGTAAAAACCTACATTCCCTATCGTACGTTTGTAAGGTTTTAACATCCGTAGGCGATGTTTAACATTTCGTTGTGTGTGGATAGTTGTCATTAGAATTACCATTGTGAAAAATGATTTTTACAGAAGACTTCTTTTACAATTACATAATTATGAGTCATAAATTCATATCAGTGTGCAATAATATATATGTTTTCCAATGTTATTTAAAAGCATTAGTTGATTTTATGTATTGATTAAGATGTTGCTGATACATATTTAAATACATGTGCTGAATTCCATTTTATTACTACCTGTTTTCCATTGCTTGTATGCAGAATGCAACTTTTTCATTGATTCTGTCTTTATTTTGCATCAAGGTCAAACTTTCCGACATTTCTTTGTGATAAAAGTTTGTTCATTGAATGTTAAGGTCACAATTTGTTAAAGGTAAATTTTATAATCATATTAAAGATTTAATTGAGCAGACAGCAAGGTCAAAATTCAAGGTCAAATATTGTAAATGAACTGGCAGAGGACACATAAACATAAATCAGTTATAAAGTGTACATTCAGATATGCTTTTTCAAACATATAAAGTACATGTATACCATAAGTCTCAAGATGTTCCTCGTAGGTAATTAAGATAAAAATTTTACTTAAAAGGTCCTCATTACTGTCGATGCATATTGTATTAAGTGAAACAGAAATATACCTAGATAGATATTGCAAAATCTTTTCAAAATTAGAATAGTATATGCACTATATTATCTTTTTTTTCTCAAATTACTATAGAATGAATCATAAAAAAGTTTATATGTTTTTTTTCATCTCATCTTTTATACCTCCAAATTAAACTTTGTACAAAGTGATTACTTTACTATTCTGAAATAGATTTTAGAAAAAAAATGTCTTTTTGAGATATAGTTAAAATGTCTGAACTTTTTCTAATAGTTGAATGCATGTACAAATAATAAGTTTCTTTTTAATTAACTCTTTAGACTACATGTATGTAGAATATCTTTCAATCAAACCTCAATTCTGTATTTTTCAAATTCTTTTAATCATTTCTTTTATATGTCTAGTCTATGTATTAGGCAATATCACAGGGTTTTGGTACTCCCGTAAATTCCATGTGTGTTAAATATATATACATAGTTCCAAGGGCTGGGATCTATGCCATATCCCTGTGGATAATGTGAAGAAACAAAAATGTCTTGATTCATCACTGTTACAGAGTTACGTTTTGTTAATGTAATACAAATGTAGTGTAAAATAAAATGCCTTCATGTCTTTCATTGCTTTTCACGATAATTATGAATGATTGTTTTTAAATTCTACTTATTCACCAATATGTTTCCTTCCAACAATTACCTCTTCCCCGAATATTTTTTGCAAAGTTTCATTATAACGAGTTTTAAGTGATTCAACTCGAGTTTTAAGTGATTCAACTAGCCTAAATGGACTCTTTCCCTCTCCTGAATTTTCAATGTACTATGACACTATACACTATGGAGATGTATGGAGAGATTTTATAGGATGAACAATTTTTGTTATGTTTTGGCATTGTTCAAAAGTTTGTGTTAACCGTGGTTGTGTTAAGTTCATGGTGGCATTAACTGTTCTGTGGTGTTAAACTTCTAGCCATGCAGTAAAGGGGAAAATTCAAAATCCACAGACCTAGAAAATGTGGAATGAAGAAATTGAAGGAAATTTCCCACTAAATTCTTCATATAAGGTATATTTTAGATATGTTCTGGAAAAAATACCATACTTACCTGTTATGATGTTTCATTGTTGGAGACCCATGGTAGGTGGAACTACGCTACACTTATTGTCATAAAGTAGTGTAACGCAGCAAGTCAACCTTGAGTCACTGACAATGTGATATTTAATTTCAATTTGAAATAGATAACCCTAGAATTAGCAATAAATACAAAATTTGCCTCAATAAGATTTAAGTTGTATACATCTAAAACAAAAATTATTTTCCTGAATGGAAAAGAAGGTCTAGATTTATAAACCAATGACTTCAGTATTAGCATTCTTTTCTTTTGAGAGTTACCTCCCTTGTCTGTCGTTCATTATTCATGTCCCCACAATACTAGTCAGATATACGATCATACTGCTCATATGTATAGTCATTGATAGCTGTAGACCTGCTTCAGAAAAATATTACAGTTAAACCTGTCTATAAAGACCACCCATAGGAATTGGTGCACGACCATTTGGGACCATGTGGTCTTATTAAGCAGGTGGTCTTTATACAGAGGTTGTCGCTAAGGCAGGTTTGATTGTATCAATATTGCTGGTTAGTGTGTTAGTTGATTTTGACATGCCCAAATTTTATTGCAGCATATTAGCATTTAGCTGCAATATTGTAGCTCTGCGAAAAAAATGCTTTCTCCGAAAGGCATAAAGTAGTACAGTCGCAGACTATGCCAGTTATGTTTTATTTGTTCAAATGAGCACTTTGATGAATAGTTAAAATGTCACCTTTTGATGGCCTATGTTATCACAATTATACATTCAACTTTAATTCAGCACAGTACTTTCAACAAGAATACATACAATATTCGCCTTAATTAGCGCCCCTCCCCTTATAAGCACCCCTCCCCTTGTCTGGAGAAGAGTTGAAGTTGTATAAAGTTAAACACCACAATCCCATGGATTTAAAAATGTTTTACAACATGCGTTGCCTCTAACATCAGCATTGTATCCCTTGCGAGTCTTTTACATGTAAATCATGACATAATGCATCCCAAAGGATAAAAGGAATATGTATATTTACTGTAACAGATTAATGTACTATGAGTATTTATAACATGGCTGATTTTTACGTCCACAACTTACATCTTGGTTCATTAATAAGCATCCCCTTTGTTACAATTATTTAAGCGCCCAGGGCGCTAATTACGGCGAATACGGTTCTTGTTATTTATCATAATATCATAAAACAGAAATCATCAGTCAAAAAGTGTAGTGTAATAGCTGTATTTATCATTAAAGCCCACTACCTTTCAGAAACGGCTTTTAATTTTTGAAATGGGAATGTAAAACGAGATCGATAATTTTGTAGAGTCGCAAAAGTTATTAACTTACAGTTAATACTACACATATCATCACCTTCTGAACAATTTGACTATCACTGTGCCAGATGGCAAAACAGCGTAATGGCTCTCCACTGTTATATATTATGCAAAAAATCTGGCATGTTTGGTGTTGTAACCTTATCTTAGGGGATCAGTGTATTTTCTGATGTTATTAGTGTTGTTAAAGATACTCCAGAAATGTAGTTGGCATAGTCGATTTTTTTCTCTTCTTTTTGACAAATAAACCATCAAATGAGCAGAAACCAGTGCAAAATAATGAGATTATCCCTTGTTACTATAGAGATGGATATTTTAATTACTGCTGCTTAAATACAACGAATATAGTGTAATTCTTATTTGTCAAGAGTTACTCTCCTTTCTTTCACAATGTATAGGGGAGATAACTAGCTTGTCAGACGATGGGGGCAAGAATTACTTTTCTGAACAGACATTTGATATAATCTACTGTCGTTGTACACATATAAGTTGAACATTATGTCTTTGGATGGCTGGTAAGGATCAAAGAAATTTGGTCAGAGCACATTTGTTTAGATCACTGGGCCTAGATTGTGCCATATTGTGGATACTCTCGAACATGTCAACAAATTCTTTAACACGGATTGAAATTTTTATTGAAAACATCCTTATAGGTTGTGATCATTCAAATTTGTTTCAATTATGGAACTCGGACCCCAAAGGTTGACAAACTTTGTCCCTTTTTAGGAAATTTTGTTATTGAAATATTTCTACCAAAGTCTACAAAAGACAGGATTTTGTCCATATTTGATAGGAAGTTTGAGTTCACCAGTTTTGTATAAATGATGGGGCCTGTCAATACAGGCCCTGTGGGCCTTATGTGATACTTTCCACCTTGAAATTGTGATATATCCAATAATTGTTTATGTTATTTAGCAAGACAAAGTTTAGTAAGAATATAACTACTGTAAAATAGTGATATTGTAATTTATCCATTGTTTACCATTCCATGTAATATAGGTACGATATGTATGCTGTACCAGGTAATTATAATCCTCAGAAAGCAGTTCAAGTTGACCAAGGTCAAGAAGGAAACTTAATAATAATGCTTTTTAGAGTTATGGCCCATTGTTTAGTTCAGCTAGTTACATTTTGATACACAGAAGTTGAAGTAAATGCAAACTAACATTTTTTAAGGAGATGAATACATGTGTAAGTGGTATATTGATCAATTTCATCTCATGCACAATTACGTAGATGTAGTTTAATTCATTAAGTGTACATGTGTCTAATATATACATGTTATAAGCTTAATTTGCAGCTGTTCCTTGAAAATGTTTTATGCAACAGCTGTCATAGACCCCAATCCACCGATTTCCAATGGTTTATATATTTCTGCAAATCTCTATTTATTTTGTGTATTTCTGGAATTTGCTTCCTGTCATTACATAAATACATCAGTATAATTTCCTTTGGATTCATTTTTTTTGCCAAGAATGTAAGAAGAAAAAATATTGTAAGATAATAGCATACCAGTAATCTCTGTTAGAGAATTTTTGTATAGTAAAGTGCATTAAAGTCAGATTTCTTTGTCATACAGTAATATCATAATGTGTGCTGACATTCATCGTACTTAAGATTTGTAAATGATTGTGACATCTTAAACTTTTGTCAGGGCTTTGAACATTTCTGTGTTAAAAACAAATCCTTTTCATATGAAATTTCATCAGTAAAAATATTAAAGAAACAAATAATGGAAAATAAATTTTTAAGAAATTCATTGTTTTATGTTATTTGATCCAAAGGGTCAGGATGACCTAAAGCTATTGTGTTTTCTGAAAAAAAAAATCGACCTACTAACCTTTTTTTTTTTTTTTTGCCAATGTAACCCTAAACAGACATATATTTTTTTTTGCCTCATCAAGATCCACCAGATTCAGCATGAGAGGCCTAGAAGCCTAAGATTGAGCTTAGACTTGTAATTTCCGCTCCACTACGATGCTCTACAATAAGCTCCAATACAAGATCTAACAACTCTTGGGTCGGGGTCACCTCAGCATGACCCCTATGTTGAGTGTGTCGCCTATGACACCTTATTTTGGATGAAAGAAATAACGTTTGTGTTTAGAAAATAAATCTCGTCTGAGGAATCTCAATTATGCAGAAGACTGAAGTTAATTATCATCCAGTGATACAAGATTGAAATTAAGATGGCCAAAAACAAAATTTCCGTTTTTCAAAATCGTTTTTAATCAAACAATCCAATACATGATTATTAGCAAAACAAATCAAAACAAGTTCAACAGATTTTCATGGCTCTTCAAAATGTTCAATCTCCATACACCCTAGAATTTCACACACTGCCTCTACTTTCTTCTTACACAACCAACAAACAACAATACTTTTTATACTGTAGAGTCGGTTATTTTTGTGGAAATCATATTTTCACAATTTTGCATGACATTGCTACATTTGTATGTTTGTGAAAATTTAAATCTCAAAATATCAAGAATTTTTTGGTCATATAAACCCTCAAAGCCAGATCACAAAATTTAAAACTGATAAAATTAAATGTTCTATTTTTAAATCGAATCACTAAAATTTTGACCCATGAAAATAACCAGTTGTACAGTATAAAACAAACATTCTTGCACCACTTCATATTAAATAAAAGAAATCTTCACACTTTTCTGATATCATTATCTTTAGTCAGCACTTCGAGAATTAAGTAAGTAATAGTATGCCTCCAATCTTTTTATTTTCATTTCTTTTGAAATTCAGATAATCAGAGCTTTAAATTACACTTTCTACATCTCTTAGCCATGGTATCTTATTATAATGATAGTCGGTGGGTAATTGTACATGTTATTCTTGTACTGAAGTTCAGAAAGTCTGAATTTTAAGAGCATTGGATTTTTTTGACCATAAGGATGGTCATGTTTTAAATTAATTGTGATTCTGTCATTTTTTTATATTGTTCTTTTTATCAAAAAAGATCCACATCCAGTAATCGATAACATTTATCTGAATTTATGAAATGCACATTTTGGTATTCAAACTTTTTATGGTCTTAAGTGATTTGATTTTGTCAACAACAGTTATCTTCCCTTCAATAGTGAAGGATCAAATGTACCACCTTGGTAAACACCTTTGATTTTTTTTTACCTCTGTAGGGTAAAGTACAAAATGACCTTATTTCATTGCACTGTATTTTGTGTATGTAATATTCAAAAATTAAGTACAACACAATTCATCATTTACATCTCTAAATTGTTTAAAAGTTATTTTCCCAAATATATCTGAATTACGATATGTTTATACACCTTTGATCTCAAGGTCATTGCACAATTAATTGGCTCAAGAGGTGCATGTTGTTCATTTCTGGAGATATTTTCAATATAATTTTGTCAAAAAAAAGAAAGAAAAAATACTGGATAAATATAACAAACTAGACAACTAATAAGTCGAAAATCACTTTAAGTTAAATGACAATTTGAAGCAGACAAGAACAACTCCCTTTCATCATCTTCACATAATTTGATAATTAATAACAAATATATCAATCTGAATTCATAACACATTATATATCCGAGCATATCACCTCAAAAAATTCTCTTTGATATTTATTTCATGAAAATGGACACATTTTAAGAATCAAACAATTATTTATGTGATACAAATTAATAAAACACAGATAATTTTGTTAACAAGAGGTTCTGTGTACCTGGACCAAAGTTCAGGTATTAACCAAGATTTGAAGAATTTCTACATTCATTTTGATAATAAATTTCCAATATACGGGTACAGATCTATATAATTACTATAAAGCTTTATATCTTTGAAAATGGCTAATCTCCTAAGCTTTTTTGAATCTAGAATTTTCTTATTATTAAGTCCGGAATTTTTATTTTGTTTGAATATGAGCCTAAAATTTTATCATAATTGAGTCCAGAATTATATTTCTTTTGTTTGAATTTAGAATAAAGTTACTAATTGTAAATTTTAGAAATCTTTTAGGATAGATAACATTAAAAGAATTTTACCAACTATTATCATTCAATATCCTCTGCTAATGCCTTATTCAGGGCTTTCGTAATCTTTAATGAGAAATCTGAAAATGGACAAATGGACGCAGCACCACAGTATGACATTATCTAACGACCTTATACAACCAAATAAGCCTCTGGAGCACTTACTAAAACTAAACGAGAGAAAAGGAGTTTAGAGAATGCATGCTTTATTGTGACAAGATTAAGACCAGCCTCCACAAAATTATTGCACAAATTTTGAATTAATGAAGCCATCAATCAATTTGCAAAAGAAATAAAATCATATTCATATTTTCAGTATGCATTTACAAGTAATAAAGATAATTCAAGGTATGTTAACTTGAGATCTTAAAGCAAAAAGGAAGAGAGGCGCTAAAGATATGGGGATGCTTATTAGGTTGATTGCGGTAAGGCCAAAAAAAAATATGTCTGTTTAGGGTTACCTGACTGACCCTAATTTTTTACCCCCGACCCTTATTTTTTCCCCACTTTTCTACGAAAAAAATATTAAAAAGTCGGAATTTTGATCTCAGATTCTGGCTCCGACCATCATTTTAGAGTGAAAAAAAAAAAATCCTCCCGACCATCCCTATTTTTTTTGCCAATGTAACCCTAAACTAGCATTTTTTTTTTGGCCTAACTCTTTTGACAAGAAAGGCAACAACAATATACAAAGGTAAGAGTTCTTACCAGCTGGGACTAACAAAGGACATCTAAAAGGTACACATGTATACATTTAAAAGCCTATTCAAAATCATAACACCGAGACAAAAGTTCCAGAGAACAGACATAAAAAAACATTTGTGTTTAATACATTATATTTTATATGTATATTTTCACTGATCACAACTTCTCTCCCATATTCTGTGCTAACTGAATAGTCTTCCTTGATTATAATAAGACAAAATAAACGATCCTTATTTCTATTTCTTGACAAGATTTATTACTTTAACGTCCTATTAACAGCTAGGGTCACGTAAGGACGTGCCAGGTTCGTTGGAGGAGGAAAGCCGGAGTACCAGGAGAAAAACCACCAAGCAGCAGTCAGCATCTGGCAACTGCCACACATGGGATTAACACTCGTATCACATGGTGGAGGGCTTGTGGTAATATGTCAGGACATCTTAACCACTTGGCCACAGTGGCCCCTATTTTTTTCCGTGGCAACGTGAACAGAGTGAGTATCGATCCTTGAATTTGTTTTCTTCACAGATAAAAGGAATTTACAGAAAAGCAAACTATCACATCATGAGATTACAAAATGTAATTCAATTGATGATTGATTATTCCGTCTTTGGATATTAAAGAGTTATCTGCCCTTGGGGGAGGTATTGATTGTGATGTTCATGTTTGCAAGCATATATATATACATGTATATATATAATGTCATGTTTTTCATAAAAATCATGTTTTTCATAAAAATCAATGTGAGTATCGTTCACAAAATCATGACATCACAATTAATCTATACCTATACTGGCATGGGACAGAACTCTGTAATATGCAAAGATCATGAAAAGTTTGGGTATACTTTCCAATAACTCAGATATTTTTGTGCACAGGGATATGAAATCACTATAAAGATAATAAGATATTGGCAAAAATAATAAGATGACTTTCTCTAGTCCCTAAACAAATGGAATCAGGCCCACACTAATGTAATTGTACAGTAACTAATGAAGTTATATGTAATCAGGCAAAAAAATAACAAGTTGACTTTCTCTAGTACAATAATTACAGTCCCTAAAGAATCAGACCTGGACTAAAAGGTAACTGTACCTTGGAAAATTGTAATGAATGACTAGGAATGATGTAAACTGGAATGACGAAATAGATATAAGCATGAGAAACACTATATATCTGTAATCTCCACAGAGTAAGGCCAAGGGATATAACTCTACTTGATCAGAACTAATTTAAAATATAAATCCTTCACATCGAACGGATAGTGGTTGGAGAGTGCAAAAACTAGGATTTCTAAATTCATGATGAGGATTGAGATTTGAGGAACATTTAGATTTGCCTTTGATATGAAAGGGTAAAAAATGACATCATTGCGCTTTCAGTTAGATGAAATTAAAAATAATTCTTATGACAACTAGTTTAGCTTTGACTAGAAACAATGAATAGAACAATTCAAACAAGATGGTTATGTTAGCATTTCAGTACTCAATCATTACATGTTTATTTTATCTGATGATTTTAAAATTACATTTAACATGCAATAAATAATACTTTGTATGTGCAACAATTTCATGATACAACAATAATACAAATTTTTTATTTAATTTATAAAACCCAAGTTTCCCATTCATGTGCTTATACATATGATGTATTCAAATTTGAAACACAGTAACATTTTGATTAACATAACCCTGTATTTTTTTACTGCAATTCATGTTGAGATTCAATAAAACTTCTATAAAAAATCCTTCTGATAACATTGAAAAAATACTCTGCAACCGGCTCTGATTTTCTCAAAAAAAAGAAGAAAAAAAGGCCAACTTAAGTAACATCAAATATATAAAAGGTGTTAAATTCTTTTACTTAACTATGCTTTTGACATATGTTTGTTTCGAGAACTCGGTCCTGGAGAACTACAATTACAATTTGCATTGACTATAGATTTTTCAATCTTTTACATTTTACTTGAAAAAATATTCACATGAATCATTTTGCGATTAACTGATAGATCCTTGTAGCCTGATGTTTGATGTCTTCGTTTCTATGGCGACACAAGAGAAACACCTTGGACTTGATGGCGCCGACACTGCTCACACTGTAGAGAGCAGAATACATTGTCTCTGGGCTAGGGGCTTTATCGTCAGGAGGGAGGGATGACACCGAAATGTTCTCCTCTCGTACTGTGTGTAATATATTGGCAAGTAAGGTGGTCATACGCAGAATCAGGGCCTCGTCTGTGCCCTGCTTCAGCAGCTCCAACAGACAGCTAGGCGACTACAATGTACAAAGAAACAACATTCAGAGTAAAGAGGTACGTTGCGTTAGTCAGGGTCATATCAGGATGTGCCAAGTTTGTGGGTGGAGGAAAGCTGGAGTAACCGAAGAAAAACCACCAACCAGCGGCCAGTACATGGCAACTGCATAACATGGGATTTAAACTTGTGACCCAGAGGTGGAAGGCTTGTGGTAATATGTAGAAACATCTTAACTACTCCACCACCACGGCCTCAAACATTGCAGACTTTCAGATATGAAAACAGCATGATCATCTATGGTTGAAACAATTTCAACATGACCAATTCAATTTTTCGTATAACCTTGAAACAACTTTTGCTCATTATTTGAGAAGTAGCAAATGAATTTGAGCATAATCATTAGCAAATTCCATTCAAGAAAAATTTTGTGATTGCAATAATTTATTGTATTTTTTTGTGCTATCAAATCATGTAAAAAATCATTGGACATTGCATGAAGATAAACAAAAGGATACAGTGACGAGTTTAAAGGTGACCTCACTTACGGTATACGGCGAGTATGCGAGAAATTGTTATAGCTTATTGTATTTTCTTCTGTTATTGCATTCAAAGGAAAAGGTAATCGGAAATTGCATGAAAACAACGTATGACAGTGATAGATCTTTACAAGACTTTGACCATACCTTTGCGGCGAGTATGTGAGGGACCATCTCCGTACTACAGGACAGATTGACGAGAACCTTCAGCGACTGTAACTGTATACTACGCTGGTGTGTGTCCAGTAGGTCGTACAGTTTCTGGATGAGTCGGGTGTAGTGGCGATGGTACTGGTCCGTCAGGGACAGGTTGGTGAGAGCCTGTAGGGACGACAGACAGACACTCTCTCCCGTCTCATTCTCCAACGTCAGGTCCACCAGGGTGGGCACACATGACTAAAACAGGAATATCATGTCATTGTAGATCTATCACATTGAAAGTCAAATCATTGATGTTAGCATGAAATTTATAAAAGATTCAAAAATATATACATGTAGATGATAGTGTAGTGACATTGATGAAACAGAGAATGCTCCTGGTCATCTTTTCCTTGTTCTTTTTTGAGTCTCTTTACCAAATGGACGTATATATTTATCTCTGACCTAGCATCAGGGCTGTCATTGATGATCAAAATTTTGTCTTATTCAAGATAATATAAGGGAATCAATCCCAACATACAACTTTTAAGTACATGTACCTTGTAAATGAAAGAAGTGTGGTTGGCAAGATAACCAATTAAAATGTTTAATAATAACATGCATAATATCACACAGCAGTTCAAAAACTTTGAGTCAGCATTCAATATATAAAGGTACAGGTTAAACTGGTGTGATATATATCATAGAGATTATACATCACTTCAATTTTTGATTTTGAATTTTTTGTTTATTAAATTTCTTTTTATATTGGACAGTTATCAAAAGTCTGCAATTCCCATTCCTGCAAAACATTATCTTTTAAATCAAACATTTTTTCAAAGAAATTGGTAAAAAAATAAAGACCTTCATAACGATTATTGAAAGAACTAGGAAGCAAATGAATAAGGCAAGATAGCTTTTGCAAAGAAAGTCATTAGTTCGGTTTAAAAGTATGATAGTATTATAAGCATGACTTTCACAAAATTCTGCTAAGCACACATACTGAATAAAGCAAATTAATGTAAATAATAAATATCCTGTTTTATTGGCCTACAGCACAGACAAGTAGGTACATATGTATTATGTTTCCTGAGAATAGTAACAATGACTTTAAACTTGGATCCATTTTCACTGAAAATCAAACTGGTTTCAAAATATGATGTATCTCATTCTATTGGTCAAAATCTGAAGTAAATTACACCACAGGAGGTTGATGTTCTGTCAAGAAAGATATAAAAAAAATTTCCTTATATACTATATACAAGAGATCCCAGAGGGATCTTTGCGCCCACCAAAGAATGATCTATGTCTGACAAAGGAAAGAGGGATCTTTTCTCTGCTTTTCAAACTTTTACTACATATTACTACATATGGAATTTGAGAATGATCCTTTAAGTACTTTCTGAGATACGTAACAGTAACAAACTTCAATTATCAAAAAACAAGATGGCTACCTGTCTGCCATCTTTTTGACCGATCTGAATATGCAATATGCACAACTAAGGTCCTTGGGGAACTTACATATAAAATTTTAGACGGATCATTTCAGTACTTTTCTGAGAAAAAATAGTAACAATTTTAAATTAAGCTTCAACTATCAAAATCCAAGATGGCGGCCTATCGGCCATCTTGTTCACTTTTCGGTCCGAAAATGCGATATGCACAACTAGACCCCAATGGGAACCTGCACATGCAATTTGACACAGATCCCTTCAGTACTTTCTGAGAAATAGCGGTAACAAAATTCAATTCTCAAAATCAAAGATGGCGTCCTGTTGGCCATCTTGTTGATCTATAAGTCCCAAAATGTAATATGCACAACTAAGGGCCCGAGGGGAACCTATATGTGAAATTTGAGAAGAATCCCTTCAGCACTTTCCGAGAAATAGTGGTAACAATATTAATTGTCAAAATCCAAGATGGCAGCCTGTCGGCCATCTTGTTGACCAATTGGTCCCAAAATGCAATATGCACAACAAGGGCCCCAGGGGAATCTACATGTGAAATTTGAGAAGAATTCCTTCAGCATTTCTGAGAAATAGCGGTAACAAACTAATTGTCAAAATCCAAAATGGCGGCCTGTCGGCCATTTTGTTGACCAATTGGTCCCAAAATGCAATATGCACAACTAAACCCCTAGGGGAACCTACATGTGAAATTTGAGAGTGATCCCATCCGCACTTTCTGAGAAATAGCGTTAACAAATTTAAACTATCAAAATCCAAGATGGCGTCCTGTCGGCAATCTTGTTCACCGATTGGTACCAAAATGCAATATGCATAACCAGGGACCTAGGGGACCATGCACATGCAATTTGAGACAGATCCCTTCAGTACTTTTTGAGAAATAGCGGTAACAAACTTCAATTATCAAAATCCAAGATGGCGGCCTGTCGGCCATCTTGTTGAGCGATCAGTCCCAAAATGCAATATGCACAACTAGGGCCCTAGGGGAACCTATATATGTGAAATTTGAGAAGAATTCCTTCAGCACTTTCCGAGAAATAGCGGTAACAAACTTCAACAGGCCGCCATCTTGGATTTTGATAGTTGAAGCTTAATTTAAAATTGTTTACTATTTTTTCTCAGAAAAGTACTGAAATGATCCGTCTAAAATTTTATATGTAAGTTCCCCAAGGACCTTAGTTGTGCATATTGCATATTCAGATCGGTCAAAAAGATGGCAGACAGGTAGCCATCTTGTTTTTTTGATAATTGAAGTTTGTTACTGTTTATGTATCTCAGAAAGTACTTAAAGGATCATTCTCAAATTCCATATGTAGTAATATGTAGTAAAAGTTTGAAAAGCAGGAGAAAAGATCCCTCTTTCCTTTGTCAAGACATAGATCATTCTTTGGTGGGGCGCCAAGATCCCTCTGGGATCTCTTGTAATATAGTATATAAGGAAATTTTTTTTATATCTTTCTTGACAGAACATCAACCTCCTGTGGTGTAATTTACTTCAGATTTTGACCAATAGAATGAGATACATCATTTTTGAAACCAGTTTGATTTTCAGTGAAAATGGATCCAAGTTAAAGTCATTGTTACTATTCTCAGGAAACATAATACATATGTACCTACTTGTCTGTGCTGTAGGCCAATAAAACAGGATATTTATTATTTTACATTAATTTTGCTTTATTCAGTATGTGTGCTTAGCAGAATTTTGTGAAAGTCATGCTTATAATACTATCATACTTTTAAACACGAACTAATGACTTTCTTTGCAAAAGCTATTCTTGCCTTATTCATTTGCTTCCTAGTTCTTTCAATAATCGTTATGAAGGTTTTATTTTTTTACAATTTCTTTGAAAAAATGTTGATTTAAAAGGATAATGTTTTGCAGGAATGGGAATTTGCAGACTTTTGATAACTGTCCAATATAAAAAGAAATTTAATAAACAAAAAATTCAAATCAAAAAATTGAAGTGATGTATAATTCTCTATGATATATATCACACCAGTTTAACCTGTACCTTTATATATTGAATGCTGACTCAAGTTTTGAACTGCTGTGTGATATTATGCATGTTATTATTAAACATTTTAATTGGTTATCTTGCGCAACCACACTTCTTTCATTTACAAGGTACATGTACTTTAAAAGTTGTATGTTGGGATTGATTCCCTTATAATTATCTGAATAAGACAAAATTTTGGATCATCAATGACAGCCCTGATGCTAGTTCAGAG
>SAYR01070562.1:110107-130605 GCA_004382745.1 Argopecten irradians irradians
CGGCCATCTTGTTCACCTTTCGGTCCGAAAATGCGATATGCACAACTAGACCCCTAGGGGAACCTGCACATGCAATTTGACACAGATCCCTTCAGTACTTTCTGAGAAATAGCGGTAACAAAATTCAATTCTCAAAATCAAAGATGGCGTCCTGTCGGCCATCTTGTTGATCTATAAGTCCCAAAATGTAATATGCACAACAAGGGCCCTAGGGGAACCTATATGTGAAATTTGAGAAGAATCCCTTCAGCACTTTCCGAGAAATAGTGGTAACAATTCTAATTGTCAAAATCCAAGATGGCAGCCTGTCGGCCATCTTGTTGACCAATTGGTCCCAAAATGCAATATGCACAACTAGGGCCCCAGGGGAATCTACATGTGAAATTTGAGAAGAATTCCTTCAGCATTTCCGAGAAATAGCGGTAACAAACTAATTGTCAAAATCCAAAATGGCGGCCTGTCGGCCATCTTGTTGACCAATTGGTCCCAAAATGCAATATGCACAACTAAACCCCTAGGGGAACCTACATGTGAAATTTGAGAGTGATCCCATCCGTACTTTCTGAGAAATAGCGTTAACAAATTTTAACTATCAAAATCCAAGATGGCGTCCTGTCGGCAATCGTGTTCACCGATTGGTACCAAAATGCAATATGCATAACCAGGGACCTAGGGGACCATGCACATGCAATTTGAGACAGATCCCTTCAGTACTTTTTGAGAAATAGCGGTAACAAACTTCAATTATCAAAATCCAAGATGGCGGCCTGTCGGCCATCTTGTTGATCGATCAGTCCCAAAATGCAATATGCACAACTAGGGCCCTAGGGGAACCTATATGTGAAATTTGAGAAGAATTCCTTCAGCACTTTCCGAGAAATAGGGGTAACAAACTTCAATTGTCAAAATCCAAGATGGCGGCCTGTCGGCCATCTTGTTGACCGATCGGTCCAAAAATGCAATATGCACAACTAGGGCCTTAGGGAAACCTACATGTGAAATTTGAGAAGAATCCCTTCAGCACTTTCTGAGAAATAGCGGTAACAAACTTTAACTGTCAAAATCCAAGATGGCTACCTGGCGGCCATTTTGTTGACGGATTGGTACCAAAATGCAATATGCATAACTAGGGCCCTAGGGGAACCTACATATTAAATTTGAGAAAGATCCATGCAGTCCTTTCTGAGAAATAGCGGTAACAAGAATTGTTAACAGACGGAAGGACGAATGGTAGGACGGACAGACGGACGGAAGGACGGACCACGGACCACGGACGAAAAGCGATTTGAATAGCCCACCATCAGATGATGGTGGGCTAAAAACACCATTCATCATACCAGGTCAATAAAGATGCCAGATATTGTGCCTAAGCAAGAAAGTCAACGAAATATATGATAGCATCAATTGTTAAATTACAAAGGGCCATAACTCCTGCAAAACAGTTAAATCTTAGGTTTTTTGAAATAAAGCAATATGTATTGGGCAGTCTAACAGATTACAGAAATAATGTTACAATTCACACGATATTTTTATTGAAGTACTGACATATCAAAAGGAGAGAGTAAATAAGGTATAAAAATGGCCATGGAAGATGTATAGTTATGCTCATTTACAATGGAAAATTAAAGCATTAAAACAGAAAGAGTAGTAATTCATGACAAAGGAACACAGCCATGCAGGCCAGCAGTAGGCCTATACCATAGATGGTAAAAGTTGCATTCAAAGGTATGAAAGTCAGCCAAACATTCAATATGGATACGGAAAAACTTTTTATTTAAGGATATCAGACTTATAGGACATTACAGTATTGTGTTGAGAGCTTTCCTGTATAGCCAGTTCTACCAGTGTAGGAACACATCCCTGTGGAAAACACCAGACAACAAGTTTCAAAGGTTAACTGTCCTAACATTAGATTGTCATATGGTAATCTATGTGTAATATTTTCGCTGAAAATTCAGGAAATTTCCTTCACAGTATTTTAAAGATTCAAATTGTTTTGAAAACATCATGATTAGCACAAGAAATTTTCTATTCTGATTTTTCAGATTTTTTTTTTTTTTTTTTTAAATTTTTACTACCGTATTTTCTGGTACTCATATTTGTTTGTTTGATTTTATTTGACTACCCATCACATAAAAATTGAATATCACAATATCTAATGTAAAATCAAAAGACCAATCACATTCCAGAGCTTACCTCAAGGTTTTTGTGGTTTTCGGTGTTGGCTGATAGGTTGGTGATGGCTGTAGCCACGGAGCTGACAACTTCCTGGGACGACTTGACCCCAAGCCTCAAGGACATACTCTTGGATCGGAGCAATTTACTTAGTTTCTCCAGGCATCCATGTTCACGAAATAAATTCTGTAAAGACAAAAGTCAGAGATTTTAAGACACAACAAGACAACAATAACAAGATACTGGATTAGAGTATATGGCACAGTCTAATTGGTTCTTTTAATATTTCAGAGTTATCTCCCCTGGAGTAGGTAATGGTGATAATTTGAATAACCTGTTCAGGTTATAACTCTGTTAAGAGAAAAATATTAGTTATATCATAACAATTTGTCAACTTCACAACCCCTTTTTTGTGCCAGGATGTAGTTTTAACCTCCAGATGGACCTGCCTATACCAGGAAGTTCTAGCAACTAATACTGTGTACAACAAAGGTCAAACCGTAGCTCACTCTGACCTTTTAACATTAAACGTGTCCTCAAATGCATTGAAATACAGCGAGACACATTTATTCAGATTTCAATATAACCTGTGGATGCACTTTATCAAGAGAGGATTGATTCACTTTCATTTTGTATAGTTTTTTCATTAAGTAATTATCTAGTCATGATTCCATCAGAATCTTAAATAAACGATAACTTATTGTAGAAGATCAAACGAAAAACCAAATGTATTTCTCATCATACAAGTTCTAAAATGGCCCCAATAAGGTTTAAACAATCTTTCTCTCTTTAAGGCATCCAGTAGACCTCTGAGACTGTTGTTTTTGACAAATTGATTCTTCAAAAAAAAATAATAAAGGTTGTAATTTGTATGATTGAGAACAAAACTGATGAAGAGTTACTGAGTATGCAGAGATTTTAAAGGGTCAATTGGGTTACCAGAAATACAAATATTTTTTTGTATGGCCTTAACCTGCCACCTCCTTAATTAACTAAAAAAAAATAAAAAAAAAAATAAAGGTTGTAGTTTGTATGATTGAGAACAAAACTGATAAAGAGTTATTGAGTATGCACAGATTTTAAAGGGTCAATTGGGTTACCAGAAATACATATATTTTTTGTATGGCCTAAACCTGGCACCTTCTTAAATAACTCCGCTGGCTATTAATAAGGACAGAAAATAAAAGCAATAAATAAATCACACTAGCTCTCCAAAGCTTCTTGGTCACGTACGACTTTGAGGTGAACTTTGAGGCCATCACCGTGTAGTTTTCAGTCAATATTTTTTTCTTCTGGATCTGATATTCACCGATTTCTAGCATGTCTTTAAATGAGCATAGCTATGAGAGGATATAAAGCACCAATGAACAAAACAACAGAGTGCTAGATAAGCTTTATAGAACATTTCCCCAAACAACAAGGCAATATAAAACGAATACTAGACTTAAATGTCAATATTACATAATATATATTGCCCCTGTGTATACTTCATGGCTCAAAATGAGTTTTACACAGGAACAGTTAAAGGTAATAAATTCTGTTTACATGTCTACATAACATGCAAAGCTTCCTGCGGATCTATCTGTCAGAAACATGTACGATACAGACATTCAAGTAACGGTATATATAACTGCGCAATGTCAGAATAATTTAACATTAAAAAAACAAAAAGTTTTTTTTTCTGGAAGATGTTAGTATAGTAATATCTTCTTTCAGTAATTAATCAAATCACTTACAGTAATATAAAATCAAAATGAGAATGTCAAATAAAGAATTGATGTCACTAATATTTTTTATTCCATGAAGGTAAAGGTATGAAAAAAAAAAAATAACGGTAAGTATTTGTGTGGCAGATTCTAACAATTTTTTTTGTATATGAGTGTATTTGATATTTTAAATATTTAAAAGATTATTGCAATGATAGATACTGTATTACTACTATAATGGTTACAGTAAATCGGTCAGACTGCACCAAATACCTTTAGTGCCAGACTTACCACACCGTTCCCTAAGACAATGCATGACTGCAGCTGCAGTTTAAGGTTAGTGTGTCGATCAATATTACATTCCCAAAGGTAATTTGTTTTTAATCTAAAGTCTATTGTTGCCAACTTTGAGAACTCAAAGGCATTTTGAAGGCACCACATTTATGTCACTGCGACTTTGAACTCAAAAGATCAAAGGTCAAAATAATGTGATTAGATTGAAGTAGCGACATGCAGGTTGTTTTAAATAAGCAATACTGAGAAGGCCAAATACCTGGATTTAGAAGCTATAAATTACGGGGTTTTTTTTACCTTTAGAGGTCATGGTTGCACCCCAAAGGGATAGCAATATGCATTCTACAACCCTCCAGTGTTCAGGATTTCATTTCAGAGAATCTCTCTCGACATTGTATCAGAGATACTCGGTAGAGCAGAGATTATATTCCCAAATGTCTTTTTGTTTTTAATCTACAGTCTATTGTGGAGAACTGCAACAAGAAAGACTAGATATATCATTGCTTTATAACAGACCCTAGCTCTTAATTAGTTTTTTTTTATTGAGGTCAATTTATTTATGGCAAATATGGTATAGTTTTCATGTTTGAAGCAGATAATTGTACCAGCTCTACTATAACTATGTGACGAGTTTTAAAGGAGGATAAAAGTCAGAGTACCAGGAGAAAAACACTGGATTACAAGGTCAGGTACCTAGTTTTAAAAACTGTTTATAGGAGACCCTCAAAAGGCCAGATAACCGCATTTAACCTCTATTAAACAATAGTCCATTAAATTTTTCAAAGTTTATTCAGTTTTTTTTTTTAATATTTGACAATCTTTATTAGCATGGCCCAGGTATATATATATATATTCTTTATTTTTAACTTTATTCATTTTACATTGATTGCGAAACAATTTTTTAAAATTGATGCAAGTGTGCAAGAGGTCTAAGAGTTGGAGTGCCCAGGAAAACCCTATGTGATTGGGCAGGTCACCCGGATCCTGACCATTTGAATGCATGCATGGCTAGATGAAAGTCGAGTGGCAATTAACTACAACACCACCCGATCACCCAAGACATTTGTATTTATATGCATCTTATTTTTGAAAGGAGATTGTAAAGCCATATACATATTACACCTGATCATGGTACATTATCAATTGATAAGCAAACATGCAATCTGATAAAGTTGAATCATTTCCAAAACTGATTGAACCTGAATCACTCACCTCGGTCCATAAAGTCTCAATCAGAAATGTCAACAATAACACTCTCTTTAGATCCCAAATCACCTAAAATCCATTTTGATTAGCGAGAATTTCGGTAAGTGTTATGACCACTCGGAAGACGTGCCTTCCAACAATTGGTCCCGACAAACTGGGTCTATAAAGGCAACGTAGCGGAGGAATGAACGCTGAATTATTTATAGCCCCAAGCAGCACTTAGAACACAGGTACACACAGGTAACCCAGGAAAAGGAGAGGTATGAATACTTCATCTCACATTGATTATAGCAGTTATGGAATACTTAAGGTTATACTGGTATATAAACAACTACAGGGCCGCCAGAACAATAGTCCATTGTTTAATTAGTAGGTATCACGTCTTCGTTATACTTTTGTATTGACGACAAATATACTGATGAGATTAATGAATACATGCATCACGGAACAGCTGGGGTTAATCTTTAATTAGACATGTCTGCCAAAAAACTTGAGGTTTTGAGGAAACAATAAGAGGATGAACCATGTCAATAGTGGCACTGCTGTCGCGATCAATTAAAAAGATGGGTAAGACTAATCAAGCTGATGAGTTTGGGGCATCAATCAGTGCACTGTAATCAAGGATCAATAAACAAGTACATATGGTTTTTACTTACTTAAAATTTACCATATTTAACACAAATAAAACTCTGTCCAAGACTCACAGATTTTTAGTAAAATCTTGTGCAATGACGACAATCTCAAATATACTGACGAGGCTATAATTAATTAATGTATGCGTCACAGACCAACTGGAGTAAATATTTAATTAGAAATGTCTACCAAAATATTTGACATTTAAGGAACAATTAGCCACAATATTTTTTACTACTGTAACATTAACTGTCTTTTCTAATAGAATAAACAATACTGTGTAACTGAACCCTTTTAACTATTTTGGTTTGGGGATGTCAATGCTTTTAAAAAGACTCTTCTTGCATTTTTTCTCCACTTACAGAAATGGTAGTCTTTGGATTTTGATACACCAAAATAACACTTCTAAGCAATTATTATCATTATATTAATTTCATTTAAGGGAAAGTACATTTCAACATTTGCACTAAAATCTTAACCAAAGCCAGCACAAGTCTCCTTTTCTTCTATCTTCTAGAGGCAAGCTGACGAACTTAGTTGATCTTGTATATGAAGCATTCTAAGTTATGCATGTTTCTGAATGCAATACAATGTAATACAGGAGGTATGTGATCTGATAACAACGTGGGTAAAGCACAATTTACTGTTTATTAGCCCCATCAATCCAGTGATTATGACATCATCATTTGACATGATTTTTGTCATGTCATAATCATCGGATGGTTGGACTTATCAAAGCTAAATTGTACTTTACCGATGCTACTTTGGAATCTCTAAACCCCAATATATCTTTGCAAATTTATGAAATATTGGCATTATACTAAGAATGATGCTGAGGCTGATTAGCACTGAGACATTGAAACTAACACTGTATATAGCCATAAACAAAATCTAAACAGTGAAAACACCATCAATAATTACAATATTTTATATAAATAATTTATAGCAAAAATTCTAAATCAGCAGGTGACAATCATCAAACAATTCTTAAAAAAACTTCAAATATTCTGATTTTTCTGTCACTGTTGCAACAAATCACCGTATAATAAATTAATTATTTAAGTAGGCTCTAATAAGGCTACAATGACACCCTACCTGTTCATACTGTAGCTGTAGATCGAGGGTTCTACTATAGATATATCACCTGAGCTTAGAGAGCACCTGCTCCAATCGACAACCTGTAGATTGTAATGCTAGATATACACATATTATCAGGTCATACTAAATCAGCATTTTCCGTTTTTCTCTACCGCTGAGTTAAATAAGCTTGATACTATAATATACATATTTATACTGTTGGTTAAAAAATTCTGTGCCATGTGGTGCAGTCAGTTTGTCTAATTGTTTAAGATAGTATAGTCTGCTCTTTGCAGTGTATACATATATCAGTTAGCATTTGTCAGTCTTTCTTACAATTCTGTTTAAGTGACATTGAAATTTGGGTAAACTTTATATTAGAAAAAAATCATGGTTCGATGAAAGTTGGAGCAGTTGGGTATTCCTGTGACCTAGCTGCAAGAAAATGTCCACTGTAGTCACACAATTTGTGCAAGGCTTCAGGTAAACATATAGCCTGCTCTTTACTTTATAGGTATATACAGGGTACATATACATGTAGCATAAACCCAAACCCGCAACAGTGGAGAGTAAATCAATTTTTGTCTAGAACTTTTTAAACTTAAATCTCTTTTACAGTTGCTAAGTTATTGTTCTCGATAAAAAATATTTTTGAAGAGTAACTTCCCCTTATAAACAAAACAAATACTAGATCTGTCACCAGAGTCGACAATTAATACTCCCTGCTGCACAAATTTAGTAATATTTCCATTAATATTGGACATTGCAGAATCCAAAATAATTTACTCAACTCCTCTTTATGCCAGGGTTCTGTGTACCAAATTTTATCAAAATCTGTCAAGCAGTTTAGGAGGAGTTTGCTGAACAATGATGTGTCTACAGACAGACGGACGAACGGACAACCTCATTCCAGTATACCCCTTTAACTTTGTTGTGGGGGGTATAGAAATGAAGCACTTATTTCAATTAGTGAAATGCCTAAATTTTACAAAGAAATTAAGAACAGTAAGTTCAAAATAAACTGAAGCCTTACCCCTTCTCTATTTCTGTGTGATCAATAATAATATGATACCCAAGATCAACTTAAAACTAAAATACAAACATCAAATTCATTTTTTTTTATCCTTCAATATGAATAACTAATTCATAAATACATACCCTTTTCCAAACTAAGCTATGGATTTTCCAAAGTATTTCACAAAATATCATGAGATTACCTTTGAAACATGGTCAGGGACATGCTTGGATATATATCAAATAGGTTTACAGCTACAGTAGATAGTGACTATGCATATTTCCATGCTATAGTATCTGACCTACAGATGTTGATTTAATATTCCGTGTAATGAAATCAATACTACAGATTTAAGGTGTCATTTTAAATACTAGTACCTCATTCCATGACATGTACCAGTATATGCACTGAAAAGTCCAGATCAATGATCAAAACTTCAGTTAAACCTGCTGGAAGTAGTGACGACCACCTTGTGACCACCTCTGTATAGAGACTGCCTGCTTTATATGACCATATTCTCATTCTCTGGGTACCCCTAATGGTTATTTTAACACAATTTGACCTCTGTAATTACCATTGCATATCATTCATATTGTTAATAATAAACTGTATCATCAATTTTGACTCATATTCAGCACCTGTGATCTTGGTAGACAAAATTCTTCTAAACAGTTGATTTATTCTTTTTGTCTAAAATCCAAATATAGTGTTAGTACAATCATATAACCTAATGTAGGAATATATCTTAATCCTCTCAAAAGATTTTGACTGGTAAGCACTCTTCATGCCTTGTGCTGATCACCCAAAATGTTTCACAATAGTCAGATATCCCTATCATCCCAAGCAGGTCCATGCAAGATTCTGTTCACCACAGTAATGCGGGACACAGTGGTACAACTTAGTCACTGAATCAGAGGGTTTGAGTACAGTAAGTTAAATTGAATGTTAAACTTCAATTAACGTGTACCTTTAACAAGTAAACTAAACATTGTAAGGGTTTTAAGTTTATATAATTTTAAAACTGAATTAGGTCACAGATTACAAGATTCAATGGTAAGTGATGGTTTACTGATCACCTGTAATAGCTAGCTTATAGACACCTACCTGATTACGTGTGAAGGTAGAACTCTTCTTGATACCATTGAGTGCAGCTTGTTGAAGCTTCGTCTCTGGGTGAGACAGCAGTGCTACTAGGATTTCTGCATTACCCCCGGACAGGATGCCGGGAGTATTCTGGGACACCAAGATGGCAGTTGATATGTCATCCTGGTCATACCGACCGACCTCCCACGTATCCTCGTCTTCCTCATTTGTATCTCCGTTTGTCATTGCTGATCCTCCATCCCTCTCTGGCGACCTTTGACCTTGATCACTTGTCTGTTGATGTTCAACTAACACTTCATCACTTTCTTGTGACCTCTGAACTTGACCTATTGACTCTGAACTTTGACCCTGTTGTGATAATGATGAGCTAACCTTTGTCTCTTTGCTAGGCTGTATCGCCTGTTCTACAACTGTCCTACGTGCATTTTCAGGTTCTACAGAATCTAAGGCACCTGTATCTTTCTGGTGTGTTTCTGTCCTGTCACTTCCTGTTTTATCTGAATTTTTCTTCTTATTATCATCTGTGCTATTTTCAAGATCATCTCGACCTTCAAAAAATTCTGTTAGAGATTTCGTCACAGCCTCGGCCAGGGGATCAAACTTGACCTTTTGTTTACTTTTTGTCTTCTGCGGCTCTGTCACTAGCCTGCACACGCCATTTTCACAGACATAGTTATCTGGCATGCTGCTATCCCCACTCCCCGTTATTTGACCTTCCACTTGTACAGCAGACGTCTTCTGTGACAAGGAAGCATCGCCTGATGCCGAAACTATCGTATCTTTTCCTGCTGATGTTTGCACTACAACATTTGAGGTTGGTGGCTTCGGATCCTTGGGTACTTGACCTAAAACAGTTATATGTAAGTCATTTGCTATGTCATCAAGTCTATGATCAAGGTCCAATTTAGACCTTGTGCGAAACATTTCTCCCTTGTATACATTTTTCCTTTGAACAGTTACTGGTGTGATTTTCTTGCTGCTCTTTTTCCCTATTTTCAATTTCGTAGTGACTACTACCTCTTCCAAATTAGACACATTTTGGTGAGAATCAATTGCCTGTTTCAGTTTTTCTTTCAGAATCTTCTTCATAATTTCCTGGTTATCAGGAGAGAATGTCATGGTGACCAATGATGTGCCCCTGTCTGTGCCAGGTTCCTCTCTGGATCCCGACTCTCTACTCAATCGATCATTGCACACACTATCCTGGTCACCTTTGAAAATTTATAGCATTCTGTATTTGCATATTAAAGAGTTATCTGCTCTTGTGGGTAGGTATTGTTTGTGCCATCATGTGTTTGCGAACATAACATCATACTCTTTGTAGTAAACGATGTGACTTACGTCACAATGGATACCTACCAACAAGGGAGCTAACTCTGTAATATGCAAAGACAGAATGATGCTAGATTTACTATCATTCATTTCTTCTGAAAATTTACACCACACACTTGCAAGCAAAAACTGATTTGTAATTATCTAATGACAAAATCAAATCATTCTTTTTTTTTTTATCTTTGAAACTAATCTGTTTAAGTGGTTTATAAATACTGTCTACTTTTGCAAACAACTAGTCTAAGAAAATCACACCAGCATGATGTCCAAAAAATTTGTGAAAAGTGATATAATTCCACTGTAGTGCAAACCCAATATATGAACAATGAGCATATTAATATTATAAATGTGTGTACAGCATAATTTTATCTTATGCCTTCCCTCTGTATGGAATATTTGGAACAAGATATCAATGGACAGACTTAAGGCCCTGCACCATCTTTCTGAAACCAAATATTTAAAGTTTCTTAAAAACAATTAGAGTTAAACACTGTTAAAACAAATCTCTAGGAACCATCAAATCACTTTGTTATAAGCATAGTTCGAGTTATTCACTTATTACAGACATCTTTTAGGAACATTGACAAGGAATGAAAATTAATACGTTATAACAAGGATTTATAAGTGAGAAGGATTCGTGACTGTCTCTTTACATTGCTAAACACCACGCGAGACGCCTATGATCCGGGAGTAAAAACCGTTTTTCTCAACAAATACTTGTCTTATCGAGTCAAACGAAACACAATTGTAAAGTTTATTAAATTTCACGACGTTTATTACTTGCTTTAAAGACGGAATATTTAGAGAATATGTCTAAATTTTCGTTAAAAAAATCGACAGCTCATGAAATGACGGCCCCGTTTCAGAAAGTAAGACGGTAACCCTCGCACCCGCAAGCTACATCAAAGACTGCGCCGGCGGATATCAAAGGAAAATCAGTCGTCGCCCAACGTCACGGTCAGTGCACAAACACAAAAGCGCCTGCCTTGGACTTCCCCAAAACCCAGTGTCACTTATCCTTCTCATATACGTCCTTGGTTATAACCATGAATTTGATATAAACATGTTTTACTGTAACAAAATAAGAAAATTGATATTGATGACCTAAGCTTATATGAGATTACAACACCAAACAAGTAATGCAAGTTTCCCAGCCTGGCTAAAGAAGCTTAGTACATCACAATTCAACAAACTATAATATTGGTTATGCAATAAGTACCGGTTGTGCATGCACCAAAGCAAAATAAATGATTTCATATTTATTTTTGTGTTAATTAGACACATATCTACATGATGTAAACACCAATAATTGTTTAAATGATGGGTATGGCTTTTATACTCTACCTGTCTGTGCGTGGTGGAGCATATATTCCTAGAGTAGTACATATATAGCATGTTATTTTTGTGTCACAGTGTAGTGAATTGTTGAAGCAGGAAGGAATATGTGTGCAATTGGTCGAACTACTATTGTACACATAGAGATTGGCAACTCCGCCATTTTTAAGATCGGCAGATGTACCTCTGTATGTGCTTAGGGGTTTCAAAGTTCAATAATTTTCAGATGGTTTGAGTACAATTTTGGATAGGAAAAATAATACTTTAACTTATATATTAATAAAACAAAAATGCACATGTCCAGTTCTGCATGTCTGATATTCGAAAAACCAGAAAAAATTGCTGATTTTCATGCTTTTAAAAAATCATATTAAATAACTTGAATCGGGAAAACTGGTCACATTAAACCATGATATAATGTTTAAACATTGTTGTTGATGCAAAAAAATCATGTTGAGAAGAATGCATTTAAAAGTTAAGCTAGCCAAGGGAAAATGCCTATAAACCAGAGGTCAAAGACAAATGTAGCGGGATTGGACTGGGTCAAAATCGGTGACCAGGTAGCTCAGTCGGTAGAGCACTCGGCTAGTGTTCCAAGGGTCCCGGGTTCGAATCCCGGTCTGGCCGCTACATTTTCTCCTCTTCTGTTACATAATTGGCGCCTAACTAAATAACCCACGGTGGTGGTGTTTGGAAGGGTCTCGTATGTCTTCCAGGGCAAAGACTTCGAGAAAGACAGGACGAGTGTAGCGGGATTGGACTGGGTCAATCATGGGTGACCAGGTAGCTCAGTCAGAAGAGCACTCGGCTAGTGCTCTGAGGGTCCTGGGTTCGAATCCCGGTCTGACCGCAACATTTTCTCCTCTCCTGTTACACAAAGAAGGAGTTTCCAATCTCTATGTATACAGTATATATATAATGTTTCTGATGTACAGTAGTCATGACCCAGATATTCCATTACTACCAACTGTTTAAGGGGAGGTAATCCAATCAAATGTCATTAAAAATGAAAACAAAACTTTTACAGTAACTGTCATTGTTCAACATGTTTTTTTACTGACAGTCCAATATTTGTGGAATAACTTAAAATATTATTAAACAAAAGGACACTTTGGATTTACGGCAATCTATTTACAAACTTGCATCAGAGAATCTGAATGTTTTCATCGAGCATGATTGTGGACAATGTTGTGGCTGAAAAACGGAAGACACAAGCATTTCTGTGGTGTATCAGCGACAGATAGCAAACACAGTTATTAATCTACCTCTTTTCTTCTTTTTCCACCAGATTAACGACACTATCACAATGCCAACAGCAATTATTGTTCCTGCTCCCACACGTGCTGCCAAGGTCGAAGCCATCTTCTTTTTTGGGACTTGATAGACGTTTCGTCCCAAAGTCTATTCGCCCCAGACATTTCGCCCCACCAACCGGATGAAAACGACGTTTCGTTCCATTACATCGATTAGGGTAAAAAATCATATCATTCATTAAAAAAAAAAATCTTTTGAAGGTTTTTTTATCTAATACACAAGTCTTTTTTTCTGCCTTGCGTCTGCATGCTGTATGCCATGAAACAAACATCAAAAAAATTAAAAAGAAAATGCAACTGCTTAATTTATACATGCTCTTTCTCCAAAGATGAACACCTCTGAGACTCCAAGATTTTCCTGGATAATTTTTTTTCTCGTATAGATTTTTGAAAAAAGGAATTCATACCATTGAAGAAAATGGAAGAAAAGTCATTATGTCCATGTGCTCGTTTTTGAGCAATTTTTACTAAGATACCATATTTGACAAAATAGTGGGTTTTATGGGAATTTTGCTGTTTTGATCACATACACGGTCTAAACTCAAGCCATATTTTCTGAAAGAGTTGTTTGATATGGATGTTTGCAAAATTTATTGTACAGTGGTCTTCTGTGAAATATAGCAATTTTATTTAATATGGTTCTTATTTTTTAACAGAATAGCAACATATATGCTACCCCTACCCCTTAATCTTGAATAACAAAATTTACATTTTTTTGTTATTTTTGACAGATTCAACTTATAATAAACTGTTGAGGATTTTTATGCATTTTTTAGGGAAAGGATTTCTCTTTCGAAACCGAGCAGAAAAATGGGGGTCCGCGTGGTTACTTCTTTGTCCCTTTTAAATATTTGTTATTTTTCAATATTTCAGAGTAAAAAATAAAACAATTGCAACGAACCTAGTTAAGATTTTCAACAATTGATAGCTCGATACGGCTAAAATGGTGTCGCAATTATGATTTAAACAAAAACAATCGAAGTGAAAAAATGGTAAAACTTTGGCTCTTCAAGATGACCCCGAAATTGGTCATTTCTTAAAATCCTGTATAACAATATCTACGAAGAATTAAAGGCCCACTAACTTTTCGGAGTAAAACATAAAGGTTTCTTAAAAACATAAATAACATCAGTAAATATATACCGAAGGCCTAAGATGAGCTTACAACACCAAATTTATGCAAGATTTCCTCCGTAATATATGATAACAGTGGAGAGTCATTTCGCTGTTTTGCCGTCTGGAGCAGTGATAGTCAACTACCGCGCGGTATTTAGGACGACGGCGGGAAACATAAGACGACCCGCGTTATGAAAATTAATATCTTATTTATTTTTAATCAAATTGTTCAGGAGGTGACGATACGTGAAGTTTTGACGGTAAGTTAATAACTTTTGCGACTCGAAAAAATTATCGATCTCGTTTTACATTCCCATTTTAAAAATTAGAAGCCGTTTCGGAAAGGTATTGGGCCTTTAAAGTCTAATGTTTCGCAAAAAACAAGTTGCTACAGATCAAGGATACGTCCTTGCTACAGATATTGATAAAATTTATTTAAAAATCTAAAAACTTTTGTTTTCTAGATGAAACGAGACTTTAACGAAAATGAAACCTCAGAGGTGTGCCTTTTTAATTCTATGAAAATAAATATTTGTAACGGTTTTTTTTCGCGGTCACATAGCCAAATCAACATTTTCTATCTCCGTTCCAGAAGAGTTCCTCGTATTACGGAATCTTGTATAAGATGTACAGTACATGTATGTGTGAAGCTTGAGCAAAATATTTTTATTATCATTGCTAGCTAAATCGAAGCTAAATACATTGTAGACTAGTTGTTGATCAGTTGAGTTTCGCAAGAGTGGGATTGACGGTAGCCAGGCAGTAAGTCATACAGGACATTTTTTTTTTTTTTTTTTTTGTTTCAAAGTTTTTCATGATGTTATTAAGTTATAAATGTGCCATTACGCGGCGAAACTTCAGTGAATAACATATTAAAAGCTATTCATGAATCCTGTGCCCATGAAAATTACGGCGGTGCCAAGAGTATGCTCTTTTTGAATTTGCTACATTTCGTTGCTTATTATCATTTTCAGTGTCAAATTTAAAAGTCAGATAAGTATGTCTTTACTTAGCAAGTTTACTACAGAGTCTTTTGTTTCATTGTTTGTACTGTTCGCATATAAATTCCAGTTACATTATCATTTGATTATCTGTTGTCGAACTATTGGGCCTTAGGACTATTGGGCCGTAGGAATATATAATTAAGGCGGTTACGGCACATACAACTTTAAAGATATGTTCACGGGGTTTGCAACATATGTAAGTAAGACTGACTGGACTGCTTTTTATTGTCTAATTCCTTTCGGACCGGGCAAACGATCAAGATAGACAGTTCATGTGCGCAGAGATTGGTTGAAGACGAAGGTAGGACAGGCACAATATCAAATATTATCTAATCTTGAAATGGAATTAAGAATGGGGCGAAACGTTTGAAGTTATGGGACGAACTGACAATGAATGATCCAACTCTGGGGCGAACCGTCTGGAGGCGAACCTATTTTGGGCCGAAACGTCTGGCGCGTTCCTTTTGTCGTCTGCAAATGTCGTGAAAATTGCTGATATCATAAACAATATAATTACATAAAAACAATTTTAGTAGAATAATGTGCATAATTCCATTAGAATAAAATAATCAAAAAGCACTCAAATATGATGAATAAAGAAAATGTTGCCATGATTACTTTATGATGTCGTAAAAACCGGAGTTCATACGGTAAACCATAAAGTGGATTATCTTAGCAACTTCCGGTAAAAACATGTGTGAACCATGAAAGTCATCGCTTCAAACATTCATCTTTAGGCAGATTGACAGCTGATTTACGTTTTTCTTTGATATTTATGTCTGCTGGTATTTTATGTAGTTTTTCATTCAGTGTATTCAGTTCTAAGAGACATCCATAATGCCGTTCATGAAAGGAAGGGCCGCTATGCGGCGGACATTGAATTACCTGCAATCGAAACCGATGATTCTGAAGGACGATGTGAAAGTTTTAACTGTGCATTATAACAACAAGCAGTCTGCGAGTAAAGGCGCCTAGTAAGTATTTACAGCAGCACAGGGAGTGCATTTACAGTTTCAAGCGAAAAACGGGGTTTAAAATTTAGATATCACTGGGTACTGGGTAGCTGCGATGACGTAGCTCTGAACGACGGACGGACGATTTCTGACAGATGGTCGTCGTCAGAGCTACGATTCCATCCCATTGACCGTAGTGTTGCAAAACATCCAGCGGTGAAAATGTTACATTTCACGTGTGTCATGTAAATTTGTAATTAAATTCAACTTCATCAAACATTTTTAATATAAAATGATTATTTATTTACCCACCTCCATGTCTAAATTATGTTTGTAAGCACATTTGAATGGCTCGCATCTCCGACACGGTTCACTTGGCCGCCATGATGCTTCTCGTTAAAAAGTCTCGCACTCCAAATATGGTACCAAGTACCATATATGGAATGACCTACAAATTTTCACTACGAAAGAAATATAATGTTACAGAGTTTTTAACATGAATTTTAAACGTTCTTTTTCGCTAAATTCCAAATTAATACTTACATTTGTTCAGTTTCACAAGTTTATTTCTTAGTTTGTGGCTTTTTTTAAAACTTCAAAACATTTTACCTGTTGAGTGTTTCATTCGTCACAGTTTCCGGTAAATCAAAACATGCGGCGGCGTATTTGAACAGAATTATGTGTGTGTTGTTGTTTGCCTTGGTATTTACACTAATAGTTGATGAAACATCTATAATCGAGAAGGTTTGTGAATTGAAAAATTGATCATTTTTGTTCGGAACAATACAGTTTACATATGAAATAATTACCCGAAAAATATTTTTAGTCAGCCTCAAAGTGCCCGATGTGGATCACATCGGGGCTTACTTCGCTGATACTTCGCTGAGGCGGCCTCGTTGAAAGTGTACACACTTGTAGAGAGGCATTGATGGTATTATAGATCTGGTGGAGATAGGGGTTTTCCCCCTCCTACACCGACTTTGAGTTTCGGATACGCACGCACAGATATTATAGAATTATTTACAAAAATTTAAACAGTATCCGATTTAAAAAAAAAATAAAATATCTATTAAATTCAGTCATAGGGACTGAAAAATATGTGATCATTTTTAAAATTATTGGTGTCAAATGAATTGAGGGTACCCTATGTGATATACGTTACTAGTTAATAGATTTAGTTTCATAAAATTATGATCATTCTATAGGGTAGATTGATACAATGATATATAATGGGGAACACTGATACAAGTGGCGGCAATCCCAAACAACCTTGTACTACTTAATGGTAAAATGAGTATATCAACCTGAGTAGACGGCGATTAGAAATGGTCTATAGGCTGCCATATGTGTTTAATAGAGTCTCTTTTGCAGTTTCCTTAGACCAAATCTATTTAAAGTTACACTACCGGCCTCACTAAAGGATGTTCACTTAGACAAAACTGTGTTGGTCTTCCAATATTTGTTTAGCTGAGATCTTAAAGCTGTTGATTGACTTGGGCGTTGACTACCTCGTTTGGTAATGCATTCCAGTGATTGACGACTCTAATTGGAGAAGGACATTTTTTGTTGTATTCAGCCTGACCTGTTCTCTTGAACAAGTTTGTGGGTACTTCCTCGGGTTGACTGTATGGTCGACTACTAAACATTGTGTCTGAGACTATTTTTATCATGCTTATTAATAATCTTGTATAGTTGAATCAAATCACACGTTTTCGCTTATACTCCAGTTGTAGGGAGACCAATGTTCTAAGTCTGTCTTCGTTAGGACAAGTCTTTGATATTTTAATCCTCTTTGTAGCTCTCCGTTGGACATTTTTCGATTTTGATATATCATTTTTTGTAGGAATGGTGACCAGAATGTGCGTAGTGGCATATTCTAAGTGTCGTCGTACCAGGATTTGTAAAGAGTTCTGAATATATGTTGGTCCATGTATGTAAAATGACTTTTAACAAATTGACCTCCCCATGCATACGATTTCCATTTTTTAGTGCTGCTATGTTAGCTTGTTCCGAGAAGTTCAGCTTCTCATCTATGATCACACCTAGATCCTTTTTCTGTGAGACTTTCTGGATAGTTTATGTTTGAGGATTCGCTTCCGGAGTTATGTCTGTATTGGGATGTTTTCTCGTTGTTACCAATCTCCATATGTTTACAAACACTATGGCTAATGGGGTGAAGAAATTCATTACCCTTGCCGGTGGACGGAAAGCTACGGTTGGGCAGGGGTAATGATTATCGTTCTAGGGTACTGGGTCGCGAGATTACCGTGATTTTTCGAGGGTTTTTTTTAAGGATTTTGTCAAACTAACAACACAGAAGGCGTTGAAAATCGAACATGAATTATGCTTAGTCCAAGATACTTCCAGTTAACAATAGTCGCTACTTAATTAATAATATTTTTTTGACGAACTACGCCATTTATTTTCACCGCTAATTGGTACAGTTGATAATACCTACAGGACCAGTTACCGTGATTTCAGAAATAGAAAGGAAATGCGCTTTTAAAAACATACTTATAAGCACCAAAACTTAGCTTGTGTTTTATTAAAGCGACCAATATCTTTAGTGAAATAATGTAATGCGTAATGCATGGTCTATTTTTGGGATCCCAGTGACTGAGGCGAAAGCAGAACGAATAAAAAGGAGCTGTCTAAAGGTGCGTTCGATAGGTGACCAGGAATCACTAAAAACAGGATTCAGCTCCGGGCAGGAGAAATTTAGACAAACAAAGGTGCTAGACGACCTACAACTTACAGAAATCACTAATTACATATTAATTTTTTTTTTTGAAAAAAAAAAGGAAAACACAAGACGTATGCACCAGGTAAAAACTACCTTCTGTTTTACGATCCTTTTATTCCATCCACATGCTCCTGATCGGTAACTTGCCGTATATACCCATTATTTTGCATACTTTGACCTACTTTGATGCAGACGATTTTTGAAAACGACTGACCAACAAAATAAACGATGATTTCAGGAAATTTCATGATAAATATGCAAGTGAGTCATGATCTCAAGCTATTCCCCGCTATGATTGAGTGTTGCAAACTTTAATTTCAAAAGAAAAACGTAGATTTGTGAGCAATATCGACTGCAAATGAACAATTTTTTGTTGAATGAACACTTGCATGGCCACCATGATTTAGCTGTTTAAAAGAATCCAAAAAATTGTGCGGGAGATAGAGCGTGCGCAGAAATCATGGTAATTGGTACATCACGGTAACTGGTCGCGACCCAGTACCCGTACACGGGATATTGGTATCGACGAGGCGGTGGCCTGTCACAGCAAGGGAAAGTTTTGCAATATTTTCACAATTTTAATGTAATAAATGTATCGGTAACTATTGGTCAGTTCAAGCTTAGTATATATCGCGTCTGTATGCGATCTGTCAACCCCCAGCGTCATATAGTTATTGAGGAATAGACAGGAATCCAGGGTCACATGCAGGGGGATACCGCAGTGAAAAAGGCGGTTCAAAATAAATCACTGATATGAATATTCAATGCTTTTCTGAAAACAGAATTCATTTTCTATGGCTAATTCACAACATAGGAAAGCAACTCAAGCCCCGATGACAAATTTTGAGGTCATGAAGATTGCGAAATAAATCAGTGAAAATTACGTTGTGTATGGGGGCTTGCTTGTTAAAAATCAAGTGTACGGGGGCTTGGATGTTGATTGTACGGCAGCATGGTTGAAGATTTTACGGCGAATTGGTTGATGAGTTGAGAAACGCAGCTTTTTAAGCCAAATATTCCTTTCTAGATATCAATATATAGCGTTCTATATGATTATCAAATTGAACATTGAAACGATACGCAATGTAGAATGATTAATCATTTTGATTTTGATCAATTCAGGCAAAAACTTTTTTTTTCAATTATTTTTTAAGTCTGGGCAACTAAAAGTATTAATGTATTAAAACATTATCTTCAGATAAAGATAAATAACAGCAAATGATAAACAATAAATCTGACATATAAGGATAGGATGTAAAATTAAAACGGAAAATGTAAGAAACGGAACCATATCAGTAAAGGGTGACATCTGGACAAGTGTGCATTAAAATGAAGTTCCGTGTTGTATTCTCGAATTATAGAGTTCTTTGGCATGGTACATCGTCGATATTTAAAACTGTAATTACGAGTTTTGCAGCTGCTGAGAGTCACAGACTTTCCGTCAAACTTTGCACCGTAAATATCATTACATATTACAATTAACTATGCTAAA